>SZWC01025309.1:0-13179 GCA_023375785.1 Penium margaritaceum
GGGGGGGGCTGGGTCTGACAAAATGGTGCCCGATGTTTGATCACCATGTGCAGCGCTGTGCCATGCGACGACATGCATGTGCTGGAATCCTGCGTGGCTGCTATGTGCTGCAGCCCAATGGGCTGTGATGACCGAGTGCATCTCTCATCATTGTTTTTTTCTCCTGCATGGAATCGCAATCTCAATCGCCACAGCAATCTCAATCGCCACGGCAATCTCAATCGCCACTGCAATCTCAATCGCCACGGCAATCTCATCCGCAATGGCAATCGCAATCGCAATCGCAATCGCAATCGCAATTGCGATGGGGATGGGAATGGCAGGTGAAGGACAAGTGGGGCTTCCGCATGACTGCGAGGTACCCTATGTACGCCGAGCTCCTGCAGCGCTACTGCCGGCCCGACTTTGCGCCGCAGATCGTGCGAGACCCAGCTCTGCAAGGCTGAAGGTTTCCAAGCCCGGGTTTTCTTGTTCATATCTCTGTGGGTGATTAGGTGCACAGATCCAGGACCTTGGCTTTCAAAGTAGAGGAGAAAATGTGTCATGAGCATTGTTGTTGGGGTGCATGCGGCTGGCCACCGCTTTTTCTTTTTCTTCGTTATGTAATAGGTAGTTTCTCTGGTCTGCATAGGTGGCTGTGCTCGGCCGACAAATATATCGTTCCTTTGCATTGTCCATGGAGGAGTTTTCATCCATGGACCCCTGTTGGGTCTCGCTTCTGTCGCAAAAAGCCCTATCACCGGTTTGCACGATTCTGAAGTATTTTCGCCTCCTATTTCTGTAGGACCAATGGGCTGTCTGGCTGCACGTAGGGTGCAAGACCAACAATCAACATTCGCACTGCGCAACATTATCAGGCAGCGCTGTCCATTCGAAGCGGGATGCTGTTAAGGGCACGCTGCCAAGAGCAAAACACCAGCCTTGCCCAAAGACTTA
This sequence comes from Penium margaritaceum, assembly GCA_023375785.1. NCBI lineage: Eukaryota > Viridiplantae > Streptophyta > Zygnematophyceae > Desmidiales > Peniaceae > Penium > Penium margaritaceum. Next base: position 937 of record SZWC01025309.1, read on the forward strand.
AGATTGTGATGTTCCCTCCCGACAGTGGTCACCGCCACTTTCTGGCAGTCACAGGGTATTTCTTGATTCCTAGTGGTGTTGATGACCCGAAAGCCAGCAATCTCACTTTCGTCATATTCAGGGCCACACATCGCATGGGAGGTGCAAGCACCACACCACCCCCTTTGGCATTTAGCAGACAACCTGCCAAAACATCTCGTACCTTGGCGGAGACGAGCTGGTGCTACTACTAGAGTGCAGAACCTGATACAGAGGGAGCTGTTTCATTGTAAGTCTGAACGTTCAGTCTAATGGAGGAAGTTCCACGAACCTCCTATGCTTGTCACCTGATGGCTGCCTGGGTAGCAGCCCTGCCCCCTCTAGCAAGCTCTACAATGCCTCCTCCTCCTCCTCCTCCTCGCTGGAAGTCAGAGCCCATCCTCACCGCGGCCACCCCGGGCCTGGCCAAGCTGGGCCGAGGCGTACGCCGACCTAAGCACAGACATGTAGTCCTCCCTCTGAAACCCCACCCCGGGTGTGGGGTTCACCCCGGGTGTGGGGTTCACCGCCTCTTGAGGCGGCACGCTCGATCCATCCACAAGACCAAGCTGCGCACCCGTGCCCTTCACGAACCCGTGTGCTGCTGCAGCAGATGGGCCATACGCTTGGCTTTGTGCAGCGGCAGTGCTGGTCCACCCTGCGACTCCTGCTCCCCCGCCTCCTGTTCCGACCTGCTGGCCTAGAATCTGCGCCATGGCAAAGGACACAAACGACCCGCTGGCGCTGCTGCTGCCAACTGAGGGTGCAGCAGCCGCTGCACCGGCGGCAGGAAGCGGGACAGCACCAACAGCAGCAGGAGAAGACGCCGCAGCCGCAACTCCACCACCAGCGCCAACAGCACCACCAGCGCCAACAGCACCACCAGCGCCAAGAGCAGCACTAGCACCACCAGCAGCACTAGCACCACCAGCAGCACCGCTGCCAGCAAAAGCACCAGCAGCAGAAGCAGGACCAGGAGCAGCAGCACCATCACCAGCCATGGGCCTCCAATTTGAGTGCCGCGCACCTTTCAAACTAGCTGTTACATGTTTTTCCGTTTGCCAGCTGGCATGGTGCACTGGTGGTGCCACGTTGGCATGGTGGACTGGCGCCACGTTGGCGTGGTGGACTGGCGCCACGTTGGCGTGGTGGACTGGCGCCACGTTGGCGTGGTGGACTGGCGCCAAGTTGGCGTGGTGGACTGGCGCCACGTTGGCGTGGTGGACATCCATCGGGGAAATGTCCTTCATACTCGTACCAGTAACGTAAATGTGTTCATCATCATCGTCACCATCACCATCATCCTCATCATCATCTTCATCATCCTCTTCTTCTTCTATATCTTCGTCATCGTTGTCATCACCTTCTTCATCCTCTTCTTCCTCCTCTTCACCCTCACCTCCCCTCCCATCTTCTTCATCCGAATCCTTCACAAAGTCATCCTCGCCATCCTCGTCATCCTCCGAGTCCTGGCCCACTTGGCCGCCACCCTGCCCCTTTGTCCACAGCCCATCCAACCCTCCACTACCGGTGCCTGCATAGCGGGCCCCCTGTCCTGCCTCCCTCCCCGGCTTGCCTGGAAAACCGCCCGCATGGCCATTCGGAGTGGGCCAGGCGCCAGGTAGGTGCGCACGAGGCTGGCCCACACCCCGCGTCCCCATGGGCACGGCAGAAGCATGGGCTGACGGCCCATACCCATGCCGCTGTGCCACGTCTAGATTTCCTCCCACAACTTGCCCCTGCTGCCACGTCTCCCCCTCCAACTCCATCTCCTCTTCCTCCTCGCCGTCCTCGTCCTCGTCCTCCTCCTCCTCGCTCTCCTCTTCGTCATCATCATCCTCATCATCCCCTTCCTCATGGACGCCATGCATCGCCACCTCCATCCGTCCCTCCTCCTCGTCCTGCTCCTGCAGATGCCTCAGAGCGTCACTCACTCCTTGGGACAGCTTCACCTGCTTCCTCTTCCCTCCATAACCTGTCATGCTGCCCGGAGGCGGGCCCTGCATCCCAACCCCACCCATAACCCCCTCCTCGTCCTCATCCTCATCCTGCTCCTGCAGATGCCTCAGAGCGTCGCTCACTCCCTGCGACAGCTTCGCCGGCCTCGTCTCTCCACCATGGCCTGCCATCCTGCCGCCGCCGGGCGGGCCCCACATCTCGCCCGCACCCATAGCCCCGTCCTCGTCCTCGTCCTGCTCCTGCAGATGCCTCAGAGCGTCGCTCACTCCTTGGGACAGCTTCACCGGCCTCCTCTCCCGGCCGTACTCTGCCACGCTGCCCCCGGCTGGGCCCCACGCCCCAGCTGCACCCTTCAGCCCATTCTCTGCTGCTCCATGCCCATACCCTTGTTCCGCCCAGCCACCCGTCTCTGCCTGCCCCCTTTGCTCCCGATGGCTGTACGCATACTCGTGATCCATGCCGGATCGGGGATGCATGCCACGGGCCGATCTCACATCCCACGGCTGGGATGCATTTTCAACCTCTAACCCCAAGCCATGCGCAGCCATGCTCATTCCATGCCTACCCATGCCCATGCCATGCCTACCCATGCCCATGCCATGCCTACCCATGCCCATGCCATGCCTACCCATGCCCATGCCATGCCTACCCCTGCTCATACTATGCCCAGCCCTGCCCATGTCATCTCTTGCTAAGCCCCGGGCACCCGCCGCCATGCCGATGCCATCATCCATCCACCCACTTTCGTGTCTCCATGCATCTGGCTGCCCCCTGACCCCATGCTGAGCCATGCTGTCAGAAAGTGCTGCAGGCTTCAACTTCTGCTCTCTGCTCCCTCCTTTTCCTGCCCCACTAGCCTGGCCCCTTCCCCTTCCCCCTCCTCTCTTCCCTCCACCTCTTTCTGGTCTACTCCGCCCCTGACCCATGCCTCCACCACGAGCCATTCCCTCCTCCAACCCTGCCACTCCCTGTCCTTCCCCACTAAAACCAACCTTTCCCTCTCCCCAATCCCCTCTTCCTTCCACACCCCTCTCCCCCCCATCATGATCTTCACCGAAAACACTTTCTTCATGAGCTATGGTGGGCTTACTCCCCGCCTGCTCTTCGGCAACTTGCTGCAGCCGTTGCTGGCTCTTCTGCCCCTGCAGCCCCTGCTGCTCCTGCTGCCTCTGCTGCTTGTGCTGCTGCTGCTGCTGCTGCTGCTGCTGCTGCTGCTGCTGCTGATGCCGCCGCTTCTGCTTCAGCTGGTGCTCACCATCCTGCTTCTGCACCACGCCCTCAAGCACTGTCCCCTGCACCTTTGGCTGCCCTTCACTGCCCTCTGCTATCGACCGCAGAGGCGCAACTGGCACGGGCGGAGCGCAGCAACGCCGCTGCCAGGCCGCCGCGTCCCCTCCCGCCTCCTCCATTGCCATCGCCGACGCCTCCTCCTCTAACCCATCTACCTCCACCTCCGGAACCTCCGCAATATAGCTGTGCTGCCACGCTGCGGCAGAGTAAGCAGGGTGCGAATGAGGCAGCAAATCCTCCTGCGACAAAGTGCCCCCCGGGCCCGAACCCCCCACCCCCTCCAGAGCTGCGGCGCACAGTGCGATCGCATGCTCGCAGGGCAGTTCCTCGTCGGAGTAGACCCCACAGTCACACGACCGGGCCACCAGATCGACTCGGAACTCCGTCTCGTACCGCAGTCCACCGCCCACCGCCTCCCAACGTCCATCGTGTCCCCTCTTGCGGCCCGTGCCTGCAGCAACAGCAGCAGCAGCAGCAGCAGATGCGAGCAAGACGGTTCCACTCTCGCCATCCGGGTTGAGCTCCGCGGAGAACAGCTTCGCCTTGCGCATCCTGCGAGCCAGCTCCGACTCCGGCCGCGGGGCGAACATCAGCGAGGCCGCCGCCCACCGCTCCGCATCGTCCTCCACGTCCTCCTCCTCCCCGACCCCGCCGGGCCCGCCGCCATGCGCTCGTCGCCACGACGCCCCCCCCATGGCCGCCCACTGCTGCGCCAACCACCGCTCGGTCTCCTTGTGCCGGCTCTGGAACAGAGCGGCGACGTGGCGGTGGAGGGTCACGCACACGTGGAACGGGTTGAAGCAGCTGGCCTGCATGACCAGGTCCTTGAGCGCCTGCGGGAGCGCCGACATGACGTGGCCAAAGCGCAGCGTGGGGGACGCGTGCCCCGCCCACCTCTCCAGCGGCACGGCCATCACCTTCTTGGAAGCTTCCGGCGCAAACCGCCGCAGGCTGGCGAGGGCAATGTCGAACGCCCGCTTCGTCTTCGCGTGCACCAGCTGCCAAAAAGCGCGCTGGCCCTCGGGCCGCTCCTCCATGAGTTCGCACTCGTAGAATATGTGCCACACGCAGTACGCGTGCCTCGCGTTCGGCAGCGCCGACTCCACCGCCTCCGTCACCCCCTCCCCCCGCTCCGCAACCACGGTGAGCTCCCCTTCCCTCATCTCCGGGAAGGCATCCGCCAGGCTGGCGCAGAACCAGCGCCAGTTCGCGGCGTCCTCCCCCGTGACAACGGCCCACGCAAGCGGCAGCACCTTGTGGTTGGCGTCGACCGTGGTGGCCACGAGCACAACCTGGAGCCACGAGTTCTTTGTGAACGTCGCGTCGATGGAGATGACCGGGCGACACAGGCGGTACGCGGCACGGCACGCCCCGGGTGCCATAAACACCCGCCGGAAGTACGTCCGCCCCTCAAGGCCGTGGGTTCCTCCCTTCCCCCCCTCCTCTGCACCTCCTCCTTGTCCTAGTCCCTCACTTCCTCCTCCCTTCTTTCCTCTTCCTCTCCGTCCTCCTCCGCCTCCCGCCGCAGCCCTTGCTTCTGCGCCCTTCCCTGCTTCCCTCGCATCCGTCATCGTCCCCTGCTCCTCCAGCAGATACAATCCGCCCGGGTCGACCATCCTGAGCCTTTGCACGAGCACGGGCATGAGTCGGAAAGACAGCGCGAGGTTCGGTATCTCTTCCGTGCCCGCCTCCAGCACCATGTCACGCGCCCTCTCCACCACCCACGGAGTCAACGACTCCACGTCAATGTCGCCTCTAGTGCACACGTCCCCTGAGGTCCCTCCACCGCCCATGCTCGCACCAATCCCCATGCCGCGAGCGTCCACCGCGCCCGTGCCTGCACCCTCGCGCCCACCAGATGCCGCCCTGGCCGCTTCGAGAAGCTCGCTCAGAGGCATGGCGGGGTCGCGGAGGACATGGCCCCGGAGCCTCTCCGCCAGAAGAGCCGCCAGACTCTCCTCCTCTCTCTCCGCCTCGTCGTCCTCGCCGCCCTGCTGAACCTCCCGCCCCTCCCGACTGCTGTCGGGCTGCGGCACGTCGCATTGGACTGTGGCCTTCCGCCCCTTGCGCGCGAGTGGACACGTGTGGTGGGGGTGCAGGCTGGTCAACCTGAAGCGCTGGCTGCGTCTCGTCGTGGCGCGCCCGTTTATCACAAACGGACACTTGCGCGTCGCGTGGCCGGCGCAGCGCAAGTAGAGCCGCCCCTTGTCAGACCTGAGTAGAGGACGAGTCACCAGCATGCAAACGAGGGTCGCTGGGGGACCTTGGGCGGGGACTGGGGCGAGGGTGGGGGAGGGAGGGAGGGAGGGGAGGGGGGGGCACGGTGCATAACGTATGATTTCTGTCATTGTGTGCAAGGCATCTGCCCCCTACCTCTTGTGCTGAACTCTCCCCTTATGCGAGGTTGAGGAAAGAGGAGAAAACTTACTCCTGACTGGGAAAACACACACACACAAAAAAAAGGAAACCTTCAGAAGCTTGCAAACCGCCTCCATGTACTGCTCCTGCATGTGGAGACATGCTCCTGTGGAGACATGCTTAAAAGATTGGTGTAGTGACGCCGCAGAATCTGGCACGGTGCGGAAGTGGAGATGAGCACAGGAGTGGGAAACTGAACCGGTGCAGAAGGTGGCAGCTGGGGAAGCTGGAGCACCACTAAAACCCGAAGACGAGGAGAAAAGAACACAGATCAGGAGTTCACCCGACAATGTAGAACTTTTGGAGGACTTCTTACATTTCTTCCACGCTTGTCAAAGCGTTTAAGAAACATAAATCCTGAACTGGACACACCACTACCTCCAGAGATGAGGTGAAAAAAAAAAAAAACGCACACGGCCCAAGAGCTCACCTGACAACGGAAAACTTGGCGCCGGTCCGCGAGCTGTACTCGGAGACGGCATCTTGCAGCTTCCCTTTCGACTCAAAAATCGCACCAGCTTTCAGCCCCAGACTTTCGAGCACCGCCTCCTGTGCCTCCACCACCGATCGAGCAGCCTTCCCACCACCCTCCCCGCTCTTCCCACCCTTGCCTACATCACCCAACATGGGTTTCTCAGGAGAATCAAGTCCAAACTGGCCACTCTCGCCTCCCACCCCGTCTTCCCCTTGTGCACCGCTTCTCTTCCTCTTCTTCCTGTCACCGCCGCTCTCTTCTTCTGTTCCACCGTCCCTCAACTGCTGGACTTCCCTCAGCCAAGACACGGCCATCCCCTTGGAGGTCAAGCTGACGCGCCTGCTGCTGTGTCGGCGGCCAATAGAAGCACTGCCAACAGGAGCACCAGCAGCTGGGGCGGCAGCAGCAGCAGCAGCAGCAGCAGCAGGACGTTTTGTTCCTCCAATCAAACGCCCACGTCTGCGGCTCTTCAATCTCAAGCTGGCACCGACGCCTCTGCGAGGCTTCACCGCCTTACCGCTGCCACCAACAGAGGCCACCTTTTTCCGGCAGACGTGTCCTGCCTTTCGGAATCCTCCCCTGCCTTCGGCTGCGCGGCAAGTGCACCACTCCGCGTTCTCTTCTTCGGCTTCCTCGCTAGCGAAACCCTCCCCATCGTCCTCGTCGTCCTCGTCATCTCCCTCATCATCCTCATCCCCTTCATCCTCATCCCCTTCATCCTCATCCCCTTCATCGTCCTCCCCTTCATCCGCCTCGTCTCCTGCTCCATCCTCCTGTGTTCCCTCCGGAGGAACAGCTCCTCCCTGCTCTTCTTTCCCCTTCTTCTTCCCCTCCTCCTTCTCATCATCTCCCTCCTCCGCCTCATCCTGCTTCTGGTAATCCTTATCACCTCTCTCTCCTGCGGATACCCCTTTGCCTTGCTTCTGCATGTCACTGTGGTCATCACTTGTAGCATCCTTATGCCCTTCACCCTCTGCAGGGGCCACACCATTCTGACTGCTTGCCCCTTGCCCTCGTCCTCGTCCTCCTCCTCGTCCTCGTCCTCGACCTCCCTCCACACGTCTATCAACTCCCTTCACAGCCACGGTCGCTCCAGCCGGCTTGACGTCTTCTCCATCTGTCCTCCTCTTGCCACCGCTCGCGGTCTCCTCGCCCAAACGGTGTCTGGCCCTCTGTCCCCCCGCCGTCGCCGCCGGCAGCGCCAGAACCATCACCATCTCCTCCCCCCGGCTCGAGCTCGCCCCGGCGCTCTGACCGCCCTTCCCCTGCTCCATCAGCAGCTGCATGATGCTCATGTCTTCGGTGTCCGATGCGTCGAGGGCGGCAGAGTACATGCTGCTGTGGCCAGCCATGACGATGGGTTCATCCACGTGCAACCAAAAGGACCGATTCCCCGGTCTTCTTCTTTTCGCTGAGCCAGGAGTTGCATTTGCCGCTGCCACAGCAGCGGCAGCAGCAGCAGGCGAACCTGCCTTTCCTGCTTGCTTCTGCTGCTGCTGCTGCTGCAGGACAGGAGGACTCTGAATGTGCACTTGCGACTGTGGCCACACGAACCCTCCCACCCCTCTGGCAGTCGACGCCATCATGTCGGATGATGCCTGCCGCTGCACTGCCTGCTGCGACGGCGGCGCTGCCGCAGATGAATGAGCCGCCGTCTTCACCGCAGTAGAACCTTGCCCCAACCACCCAACATCCGAGCGCGGCTGCATCTCCGGCCACTCCCCACCCCCATCCATACCCATGTATGGATGCGGGTGGCGGTGGCGCTGCTGTATGTACCCACGTTGTTCCTTCGCATGCCTCTTCACCTTCCCAGCTGTCTCTCCTACTTTCCCAGAAGCTCCAACCCTTCTCTCTCCCCCAGCAGCAGGCCCACCCTTCCGCGGAAAGATCTTCGAAACGCTGCCAGCAGCATCTCGTGCCGGAAAGCCCTTTTCCTTGCTGTGAGGCTTCGATACATTTGCTGCCCCACTCCCTGCTGCACCTGCCAGAGCTCCTCGTGCAGCTCCTGGCCCCTGCGCCTGTGCGGACGAGAGTCGCTGACTGCCATTCTGGACGGTTGTCGCAGCGGGCCCCAGCGCATCCAAGCCCACGACGTGCTGCGGAACAGGCTGGAAGGCTGTGGCTGTGGCTGTGGCTTTCGCCGATGACGATGACGAGCTGTTCCAGGCTCCAGCACCGCGCTGCAGCGCTCGCAGTTTGTCTGCATAGTCTTCCTCCTGTGACATCGTCGCGGCTTGCGTCTGCGATTGCTGCTGCTCCTGCCGCCGCTGCCGTTGCTGCTGCTCCTGCTGCTGCTCTGACACAGCTGCTTCCCTCTTGATCTGTCCAGCGAGCAGACTTTCCCCGCCGACTCGCCCGAGCACCGGAGTCGTCGCGCTCGCCAAACGGCCAGATGCCGCCTGGCCTGGTGCTTCTCCAACCACTTCCTGCACCTGGACCGCTCCTGTCCCATGCGTCGCCGCAGCTCTCGGATGCGAAAAAGCTGCGGCAGCACCAGCACGCTGGCCCTCGACAGCTTCTACCTTCTTTTCGACTGCGCCACGCACTTGAGCATGCGGATGTACATGCACGCGGGTCCCTCCTTGCTGGTCCATCGACCAGAACGTGTGCGACACGACTGTTGCTGCTACTGCTGGCTGCACCGGCGATGCTGTCAGCGGCGGTGCCTCTACTGCCTCCTCAGCCATGCAGTTATCCTCTGCACTGCCCCCCACTCCAGCCGCTGTGCCACCCTGCTGCGCCAGCAGGCGCTGCGCCAAAGCAGCTGCTGCGGCCGCCATGATGTTTGGTGTCGCCTGACTCTCCTGCCATGCCGTGTATGTTGCTGCTGCTGCGGCCGCCGCAGTAGACATGGCCTCGGCAGCATCGAGCTCTTCGTCATCATCTGGCATCTCTGCTCCCCTGCCGGGCAGATGCTCCGAGTATGATAACACCTCTCCCTCCTCGTCGTCCTCATCTGCGTCCTCTTCATCGTCCTCTTCATCGTCCTCTCTATCATCCTCGTCATCCTCCTCCTCATCACCCTCTTCATCATCCTCGCCATCGTCATAGTCATATGCTGCTGCCGCTGCTGCTGTTTCTGCTGACGCTGCCCTTTTTCCCCAGGTTTGTACAGCGGACACAGTCGCTGAGACTGGCGCTGGTGCTGCCGCTGCTGCCGTTGTGGCTTGCTGAGCTGACCTCGAGGAATGCCACCATGGCTCAGTTCCTGACACAGGAGCTGGCCATGGAGCCGGCTCTTGCAGCTGCTGCCGCTGCTGCTGTTGCTGCAGTTCTCGGTAGTCAGTTTCCTGCTGCATTGGTGCCTGGTAAGCACCAACCTGCTGTTGGTGTAGAGCTTCCTGCTGCTGTTGCGTCTGATGTGCTGCAGCATGCCCTTGCGTTACGCTGTATGCAGCAGTCTGCTGTTGTGGTGCCTGGTCTGCAGTAGGTTGCTGCAGTGGTCTAGGGAGCACGGTAGCTTGTTGCGACTCTGGGAACAGCGACAGCTGTGTCGACTGCTGCTGCAAAGGTGTGAAGGGGAGAGATGGGCCTGGAGGTGACACTGCGGCGGAGTGAGACACGTCACCATTTTCAGTGCCTCCTGACAAGTGATGCTGGTGGTGCTGCAGGGGCTGCTGCAGCTCAGGGGGTCGCTGCTGCTGGTGCTCATAGCCTGTTGATGGGAGGAGAGTCGTATGGTGTGCCCCTTGCTGGTATGACAGGTGCGGCTTCTGCTGAAGCGTAGCCGGTTCGTGCTGCTGCTGCTGCCTTTGCTGTCTCTGAAACTGGTAAGAGCTAAAAAATTCCTGTGCCTGCTGCTCCTCAACCCTGGGATAGCTTTGTTGTTGTTGCTGCTGCTGCTGCTGCTGCCACAGCGGCTCCTGTTGCAGCAGCCCGAATGCAGAAAAGTCCGCTCCCGAAGCCATTTGCATCCGAGCGAAAAGGAGGCGAAACTTCTGAGAAGCGACGAGCACCTTTCACTCGGCCACTTTCAACGCCTTCGGTAACGACAACGTAGAGGTAACACCTGTCCTTGCCGAGACCTCACATCGCTCGTCCAAGACATCGGCGAATCAACTGCCGCCAACCAACCAACCAACCAACCGGCCAGTCAGTCCACCGACTGCCACGTCAGACAAACGGGCCGCATCGCGTGTCCCTCAGGAGTCGTGCCTGCTGACTGAACGGCTGCGGGAAATTCACTGCGAACTGCTGCACGTCAGCTCCGCCTGTCAGGTCTGGGCCGTTAAAAAATAAAAGAAAATTCAGAAAATTCAGTCTGACCTGCTGTGCCCCGCTGAGACGGGCTAACGTTCACGCAGGGGAAGGTGCGTTCTAGGGCAGACCGCAGCCGTCGTGCAAAGAAGGGCGTGGGAGATACTGCCGCTACAGCTGCCACTGCTGCTGCTGCTGCTGCTGCTGCTGCTGCTGCTGCCACCAACGCCACTGCTTCCCAGTAGCCTGCGACTCGGTGTGGTTAAGGAATGAGCTTCACCCCACTGCCGCCCCCCGTCAAAGGCAACTCATCAAGCTTCGCAGCAGCAGAGGAGCCTACTGTTGTGCTTACCTGACGCGGCACTATCGCAGCCTTTTGTTTTGGCTCACGCAGCACACGCAAGTCGGCGAGAGCAAAGCAGCAGCTCTTGTTGACGGCATGGAAAGGTCGAACGAGACTTGCTCGCCAATGACAGTCGTTATCGTGACGTGCGCGTGACTACTACCTCCCTGCATTTAAGTGCACTCATCTTATGCAGACCATAAAGGAAAGTATTCACTAAATTTGAGGCCACAACCAGGAAACTTGCCTAATAAATTCATGATCTCGAGACTTGTATCTCCCCGTCACTTCGAGAACCAGTGTCCACGACAAAACCCATCCTTTAACATTCGAAAACAGATAATGGCATGGAAAATGAAAGTGAAAGATGACTACATTCAACGTAGAAAACAATGAATTCCATGATCTCAGTAAAAATAAGGTACACAAAGTTTTTGTGGTCGTAACAAATCTCACTAGTGAACCCGAAGGATCCCATGGTTACACTTCGTATGGTTGTACACCGATGTCACAACAACTCAACTGGAAGGAATACAACCAAAAACTCAATATTCCCAACCTCATCAACCTCATGGGAATCAATATTCAATTTTAACTCCAAGTCTGAGGTTTTCAAGACAGTTACATGGGATTTTAGACAATTTTCCTTACATTTTCTACCATGTAAGTTACATTCACAATGCAAGCATGATTAACACATGGAGTTGAAGGAAATTACTTTTCCCACGATGTAATAATCAGTTGAAATTTCCCGTCTCAACAAGGAAGTAAAAAAGATCCAACCACTGAGCCAATAATCTCCATAATATCCACAATTCTTGTCTAAGTTTGCTTGAAAAGAAGGTGCATCAAAGCCCCACTACATACAGGGGGTTGGCAAACTGTCAATCAAATCCACAGATTTTATAGCGCAAACTGGATCACAATGTTCAAAATCTTTATGGAAGTGATAAACGTTAGTGAAGGTATTTTCATATCTTTATTTCATGAATAAAGTATATAGGTTTGAGTATGTTGAAATGATTACCAACTTCCAACATGTTGGCAAAGTTCAATCTTCAATTCATGTTGTGCTTTGTGCCGTCTTGTACAGTTTACTGTGACCACTCGGCCGTGTCCATACTCGTGCAGATCCCTGAGGCAGGCGGCCCTGGTGACACCGGCGCGACGACAGGCGGCGGACTACCCGTCTGGAGCTGACCGACCACTGTTCCAGAGCCCCAGATGTCACCGGGACTCCCTGCTGTGCTTTCTACGTCCTGCAGGCGCCTTTCGGCGGACTGGGCATGAGGCCCATTTGCATGTTTTTGCATTATATACTCGCTGTCAGTCGATGGATGCATGCATGTGACCAGTCGTTGCGTGCGTCTTTTGATTCTGCACGTCTAGGTTCAGACGGCGTAGGATTCTGACATGTGTGCGCAGAGTTACGGCCAAAACAGGGGTTTGGGCCGGTTTTAGGACAGCTCTTGGACTGCCGCGTGCGACACCCGCCGTGCGCCGCGGCAGGTATTTATGCCCTGGACCTGTCATTTGTCAT
>SZWC01025309.1:18691-29259 GCA_023375785.1 Penium margaritaceum
CTACCCGTCTGGAGCTGACCGACCACTGTTCCAGAGCCCCAGATGTCACCGGGACTCCCTGCTGTGCTTTCTACGTCCTGCAGGCGCCTTTCGGCGGACTGGGCATGAGGCCCATTTGCATGTTTTTGCATTATATACTCGCTGTCAGTCGATGGATGCATGCATGTGACCAGTCGTTGCGTGCGTCTTTTGATTCTGCACGTCTAGGTTCAGACGGCGTAGGATTCTGACATGTGTGCGCAGAGTTACGGCCAAAACAGTGGTTTAGGCCCGGTTTTAGGACAGCTCTTGGACTGCCGCGTGCGACACCCGCCGTGCGCCGCGGCAGGTATTTATGCCCTGGACCTGTCATTTGTCATTTATCTCTGCATTCACTAAGCTATTGAAGCTTATGAGACTTTGCGCGTCTCCCTAGCCTGATCCTTGCTGTTTCTTGCACCTGTCTGCTTGCTAGTGCGTCAGCTGACTGGACAGTGTCGCCACGTCAGCAGCAGCAAGGCTAGGAAGCTTCCTAGCAGTTTCTCAGTTCAAAATCTTTATGGAAGTGATAAACGTTAGTGAAGGTATTTTCATATCTTTATTTCATGAATAAAGTATATAGGTTTGAGTATGTTGTAATGATTACCAACTTCCAACATGTTGGTAAAGTTCAATCTTCAATTCCCCTTTTGTGAACCGAGGGGCGCCCGGCGTGACGGTCACACGCCGAGCCCTTGGGATAAACCTCCCACCCTCGACCCCTTGGTGTGTGGGCCAACCCTTGAGATGTCGCACGACCCTCTCCTAGCAGCAAGTCCGCTGCTAGTGACCGAGGTTCCCGCAGTGCGACTCTCCCGGCGGCGTTTGCACCAAGGTGCGCTGCGGAAGACTTGTAGGATCGAATGGACGTGTGCAAGGTGATGCTTGGAGAACAAGGAGAGTTGGGCAAGGAAAGAATCCTTAGACTTGATAGATCAGTACAATGCAATGTACAGAGTCTCTGGGTAAGATTGGCATGCCTAGAGCACCCCTAGGCTTCCTTATGTACCAGCCCCTATGAGCCAGCCGAAAGCTACTCAGCGCCTCGAAGCCCTCTATCGAGGCGCAATCATGCAAATAACACATGCATCATGTAGTACACGTCACGAGCTTTCCAACGCACCAAAGAACGCCTCAATCCGTGAAGAAACGGCTAAGTTATGGCCGTTTGAGTGCTCCACGCGTGACGGCCGCTGGCAGCACCNCCAGCGGTGGTCACGGCCGCCCGAAGCGCCCTTGCTTGCGAATGCAGCTCCAGCCGCCATCCCGAAGCGCCCATGGACCCCAATGAACCTTGTCTCATTGGCTAAGCGTCCATCCAGGGGCGCTTCGGCTGCAGTGGGCGAGAAAGTCGCTCCGCCGTGCTCGGGGTCGAACCGGTATGTCTCCTGTTTTCTGGAGGTGCGCCTTCCACCTTTGCACGGCCGTATCTTTCTCGTCCCTGCACCGAATGACCCGGTTCTTCGGTCGATTTCGTACGGTTTTTCACGTAGAATACAATGGGAGCATCAAAACATTCATCTGACTTCAGCATGATGACGTAATCACCGCCTCGACCGGCGGCTCCCATAACATCACCCCCCCCTCCGAGGGCGCACCGTCCCGGTGCGCTCCTGGTACGCTCGGAGGACCGTGTTGACAGCACCGCCCCTGTGGAAATCAGCTCCGGGGACCCAGCAGTTATGCTCAGGCCCATAGCCGAGCCATTGCACCAGGTACTGCCACCTGTTACCGCGCCGACGGTGCCCGAGAATCTTCTCCACCACATACTCCTCTTCCCCCTCCGCCAAGACCGGTGGGGGAGGGGCCTGTCCCCTCGCCGCGAACTGTGCATCCGGCTCCTTGTAGGCCTTGAGAAGAGAAGCGTGGAACACGGGATGGATCCCATAGTGGTCCGGCAGCTTCAACTCGTAGCTCACCGCGGACCGCTTCTCCTTGACCGGAAAAGGGCCCACCCACCGGGGCTTGAGCTTGTCGCTGCCCATCCCCGCCAGCTGCAAGTTCCGCGAGCTCAGCAGCACCTGTTGTCCCACCGAGAACTCCTCGGCTGTCCGGTGCTTGTCCGCTTGCCGCTTCATCTGCTGCTGTGCCTTGTGTAGCGCCTCGCGTACACCGCGCCACACCTCTGTGAAGTCACTTGTAAACTGCTGCACCGCGGGTAGGTCCGACCCNCCCGTAGAGGCATGCACTGCTGAGTTGTAGGCAAACTCAGCCACCGGGAGCTTGCATTCCCATCCCTCACCATCCGGCTCCAAGATCCCCCGCAGTAGCTGCTCCATGGTCTGATTGGTGCGCTCAGTTTGGCCATCCGTTTGGGGATGGTAGGCCGACGAAAGAGCCACACGGGTGCCCAGCTTCTTGAAGAGTTCCTCCCAAAACCGGGAGGTGAAGCGCGGGTCGCGGTCCGAGACCATGCACTTCGGCACCCCGTGCAGTTTAATGACGTGTTGCAAGAGGAGTTGAGCCGTCTCCGCTGCCGTGACCTTCTCTGCACATGGAATAAAGTGCGCCATTTTGCTGAACCGGTCCACCACCACCAGCACCATGGTGTTGCCCGTTGCATTCCATGGAAGACCCCCCACAAAATCAAGTGAGATGTCCGTCCACGGAGGTTCCGACACCGGTAGCGGCTGCAGCTCCCCTGGCGCCCGTGCCCTCCGCGACTTGATTTGTTGGCACGTGTCACAGCTGCTCACGTACTCCTTGCAATCTGCTCCCATCGTCGCCCACCAATATTGGCGCGTAAGCATCTTGAAGGTCTTGTCGTGGCCAAAATGACCACTGTAGTGCGAGTCGTGCGCCTCCTCCAGCAACGCCTGTCGCAAAGACGCACTCCGCGGCACCACAATCTGGTTCCCCTTCTCCCGCCGCCAATACTGGCCGTCCCACTTGCACCCCTTCACCGTACTTCCGGCAAAGTCCTCGTCCTCCGCATACCCGTGTGCAAACAGACTGCGGATGATTGGAGATCCCGCCAGCACCGTGATCGCATGCATGCCCAAGTCCGGGCGGCGCGAAAGCGGGTCCGCGGGATTGATCCTCCCTGGTTTGTATTGGATCTCGTAGTCGAAGCCACCCTCCAGTAGCTCCATCCACCGTGCTTGACGACGACTCAGGTTTGGCTGCGACTTGAGGTACTTGAGCGCGTAGTGGTCCGTGTGCACCACACACCGCCGCGCCTCAAGGTAGCACCTCCATTGTTTGAAGGCCTGGACCACCGCGAGCATCTCCTTCTCGTGGATCGGGTAGTTTAGCTCAGCCCCTTTCAGCTTCTTGGAGTAGTACGCAATAGGCTGCAACCCCTTCCCTTGGTCCTGCATCAGCACCCCGCCGATCGCATAGTCGCTTGCATCCGTCGCCAACACGTACTCCTTGCTCGTGTCCGGATGCACCAACACCGGGGCTTGACACATGGCAGCCTTCATTGCTCCAAAGGCTTGCCCCTCCTTTGCACCCCACTCCCATTGGCGCCCCTTCTTGAGCAAGTCTGTCAAGGGTGCTCCCATTGCCGCGTGTCCCCGGATAAACCTCCGGTAGTAGTTCGTAAAACCCAGAAAAACCTGGATGTCATGCACGCACGCCGGCTCTGGCCACTCCTTCACTGCTTCCACCTTTTTTGGGTCCATGCGGATTCCCCTCCCGCTGACTATGTGCCCGAGGAACTCCACCTCATGCTTGGCGAATTCACACTTGCTGAGCTTGGCAAATAGTTGCTCCTTTCTCAGCACTTCCATCACCGTCCGCAGGTGCTCTTGATGCTCCTCCATCGTCCGCGAGTAGACAAGGATGTCGTCGAGGAAGACGACCACAAACTGGTCCAAGTAGGGGTGGAACACCCGGTTCATCAACGCCATGAACGTAGCAGGAGCATTCGTTAGCCCAAAAGGCATCACGAGATACTCAAAATGTCCATAGCGCGTCCGAAACGCGGTTTTCTCCACATCCTCCTCCGCAATGCGGATTTGGTGATACCCCAACCTTAGGTCCAGTTTGCTGAAGACACGCGCGCCTCGAAGCTGGTCGAACAACTCCTCGGCCCGTGGCAACGGGTAGCGATTCTTCACCGTGATGTTGTTGAGCGCCCGGTAGTCCACGCACATCCGCAGCTCTCCTGATTTCTTCTTGACAAACAGCACCGGCGCCGCGTATGGAGACACCGACGGCCGAATGAAGCCCTGGTCCACCAACTCCCCCAACTGCTTCTTGAGCTCCGCAAGCTCCGCGTCGCTCATGCGGTTGTAAGACCGCACCGTTGGTGACGACCCTCGCACCACCTCGATTTTGTGGTCAATGTCGCGTTGTGGTGGCAGCCCCTTCGGTAACTCCTCTGGAAAAACGTCCCCGAACTCCTTGAGCACCTCCCCAACACCGGGAGGCAACTCTGGAGCTCCTGCGCCTTCCCCCGGCTGCCCCTCCACTGCTTCGACCGCTGCAATCTGCTGCTCTGCTGCTTGTTGTGGACGCACCCATGCCAAGTAAACCTGGTCACCCTTGCGCTCACACCGCTTGAGCTGCTGCAAGTTGATGACGCGCAGCTGCTTCCCCGCTTCCGACTCCTTCCGACTCCTTCCCCTCACCCCGCCACAAAGGCAAAGTGAGATTTTTCCCGCCCGCCTTCACGACCGCCCGGTTGCACCTCCAATCCACCTCCGGATTCCAGGCGTGCAACCAATCCCGGCCGATCAAACAGTCGTAATCATCCATAGGGCAAGTGTGGAACTCCATGTCACACACCAACTCACCCATACGGACTTTGTGCTTGACGAGAGGCCTGCCGCACTCCACCACTCCGGACACCTGCCGCGCCTTGGCCNGACGTCCCCGGCTGCCGTGCAAGCTCCAACCTCGTCGCCAACCTGTCGTTGAAGAAGCTATGACTCGCGCCGCCGTCTAGCAGCCCACGTAGCTTCCTCCGACCCTTGAAACTCCCCTATGGAATCTCAAGAACCAGCTCCAGGATGATCCCTGGAAACTGCCGGGTCTCACCTTCATTCCGCAACAACACTTGAGGCAGCTCCTTAATCGGCAAAAGCCTTTCAGGGCTGGTGCTGTCCCTTGCAGACGAAAGACTTGCAGCAGTAGGTTGTCCCCTCCTTACTGCTGCTGCCCGTTTCCCTGCTGTGCCTTGCGTTTGGGGCAATCCCGCTTGCGATGACCCTCCTCACCACAAGCCCAACACTTGCCTCTCGGTCCTTGCTGTCCCCCCACGCCCCGCTGTCCGGCTTGAATTGCATCCACCTCCATGGGCACAGCCTGACCCGGCTGCTCCACCCGTGGTTGTGTTGCATAGCTGGTCCGGCGCGCATTGTAGCTTACCGCGTCGATGCGCTCCGCCGCCGAGACCAACTCCGCAAAGGTCCGCAACCCGAGCACCGCGAGTTCACGTTGGACGTGCGGCTTCAGGCCGTCATGGTAGCGGTCGTACGCCTCCGCGTCCGAGAGGTCGTCAATCTGCGCCGCCAAGGCCATGAAGCGTGTAGTGTAGTCCTGGACCGATCCGCCTTGCTTGACGTGCTTGATCTTATCACGTGCGACTCGGCTGCCGTTGAGGAGGTCGAAACGCGCCTGGAGCATCGTCTCGAATTGCTCCCACGTCTCTGGCTTCTCCGTCAACGCTCGCACACCGAGCTGCACTTCCCGCCCGAGCGGTAGACTTAGCAACGGCTGAAGCCGTGGCCCGGCCCCCAGCCCATCCGGCAACCCAGCGGCGTTCCGTCGGCACAATGCCAACCACCACTGCAGCGCCATTCCCCGGAGTAGCGTAGGTGCATACTCCAGCCTCGTGGCATCTTCTCCCACGGGAACGCCCAACGCCGTAAAATACGAGTTCACCGTGAAGAGCCACTCCCTCGCACTGCCCTTGCCGGTGTAGAACTCCGGCTCCTTCGGCTTGGGCCGCCGAAAGGCAGGTGCGGATGCCAATGCNCCCCCAACGCACTGCTCCCTTGGCCGACGTACCTCGCCTCAACCTCCGCGCGCAGCTGCTGGTTCTCTTGACGCAACTCGTCAAGAGCACGCCGGATCTCCTCCATGAGGTAGGCCTGGTCGTATGCCGCTGCCGCCATGGTTTTGGTTGTGACGAAAAAATTCTGGCCAAACGCAGTTGTGGCAGATCTGCTGCCTCCCTTGGGTCCGCGCAAAGCCGAGCGAACGTCCACACGCTCTGATACCAAATGTGAACCGAGGGGCGCCCGGCGTGACGGTCACACGCCAAGCCCTTGGGATAAACCTCCCACCCTTGACCCCTTGGTGTGTGGGCCAACCCTTGAGATGTCGCACGACCCTCTCCTAGCAGCAAGNCAGCTCCAGCCGCCATCCCGAAGCGCCCATGGACCCCAATGAACCTTGTCTCATTGGCTAAGCGTCCATCCAGGGGCGCTTCGGCTGCAGTGGGCGAGAAAGTCGCTCCGCCGTGCTCGGGGTCGAACCGGTATGTCTCCTGTTTTCTGGAGGTGCGCCTTCCACCTTTGCACGGCCGTATCTTTCTCGTCCCTGCACCGAATGACCCGGTTCTTCGGTCGATTTCGTACGGTTTTTCACGTAGAATACAATGGGAGCATCAAAACATTCATCTGACTTCAGCATGATGACGTAATCACCGCCTCGACCGGCGGCTCCCATAACACCTTTTGGCATGATACATAGAGTTAAGTTGCTAGAATCAATAAAGTTTGTTTCATGTAAAATGCTACATGAAATTCCATTATAATTCATCTCACACATTTTCCATAGGAAATGGTTCTTATTTGATCATTTATAAAGGAAATTCCCTAAATGTTCTCCTGGGCTACAAAATGGAGGAAAATATTCTAGAGGATAATGTCTTCTCATAAAAAACCCCATGCTTACAACTAAAGGCATGAAACACCTCAACAAACATGTGTTGAATGCAAACTCGAACCCAATGAGTTCATTTAGTGATTATTACAGTCGAATAGGGGGGATCTAAGTCCTCGCAAGTGATTTCTCTATTCATCACAAACATGGGCTACATCCAGTGGTCAATTGCTCTTAGTTGTAGTCCATGAAGGCAAGATATTGGCAAAGCCATCACTACCGACCAAAGGCTACACATTGAGGTCAACAGCTTGGGAAAGGCATGCCAGGATTAGATGCATTAGGAGTTGAACACATGGACATGGAGGGAGAGTAAACCAATGTGTGCCTGACATTAATGTATAAAAGGTTTTTCATGGGAAGACAAGTCATATGAATGGAAAATCATGTGAGAATGACCAGAAATTGGAGACTTTGTAACGTTCATGATGATATTTCATTGCAAAAATCTCGAATGTGTCATTATTATTAATCATAAAATTTTGGCATTATCAATTTAAAAAATTCACAGACATGGATCCAAAGAAAAATCTGCATCCTTCACAATAGGTGAATGTTTCAAGAAATAAAATCTGTCATTCATTCATGTAATAATAGCCACAATTCGTTATGATGATGCAATATTTAATGATAAAATTGCATATCCTGATATATAAAGGTTAAAGGACAAGATGGAAGGTCACACACTCTTACTACTAGTCTCATGAAGAAACAGTTCAATGACTTTGAACTTAGTAAATGGAACTTCATAACTTTTAGTTAGGCTATGAATTTTGAAAACGTATGCATTAAAATACTTACCTGATGAAATTTAGATTTTTTTTTTCATTTGGGACCATGAAAGCAATGTTGTATGTATATTGAAAAGGTTTCCACAAAGAAAATTTATCAGTCTACTGTATAGAAAATACTAATGTACTCATGTATGAGATGCTTTGGCTGATTGTTTTCATAATTACCACCCATAATTCATGGTGAAAGCATATAAATTTTTTTACATTATTATGAAGACGATTTTGTTATTTTAACTACTAGTTTAGGTAGTTTGAAATGGTATGAAAAATAAAACCATCAATATCTTTGCGGTGTCATACTCTAAACATGAAGATACAAAGTATTGTTCAAGTTTTTGTATTTAAGGAGATATTATATTATCTATTAGTAAGAGCAAACTTACGTAGTTGTAACATGAAATCATAATGGAAGTCACCTCAGAGGATCAAGCTATATTGGTCGGGACCTTTATTTATCATGATAATTTCTCAAACAATCATCATAATATGTGATTCTCTTTTGGAAATTCAGGAAATGTTTCATAAACCATCACGTATTCCCCTCATGGTTACCATGTATCCCATGTTTACAAATAGGCAAGGATTCAGCAACCAAGGAAGCTACATGACATGAAGAATGTGAGAAACCGATACACACATAAAACAGCTTAGAGCCGATGTTGACCTTTGAGAAGTTCATCACTTGACTTATGGCCAGTTTACCAGTTGTGGTTTTTTTGTGACACCATCATGTGAAATGGGATTTTCTTTAAGACAAACACAGACTAGTCACAAGCATGTACAAGTAGAACATTCTTTCCTTGCACAACAGAAATTCAAAGTATATTCTCTTCAACATTTATGACATGTAAAAAGCCTAATTAACTACAAAATACTCAACTTGCTTTATTTTTGCATGAATGATTTCATTCAATTATGTGAAGAAGGAATCCTTCACCATTATATGTGATTTTGCATGCTGTACATAGCAGAACCAAATCAAACCATACCCTCATGCTCATGTGATGGATTAGGGTGCATGTGTAGATGTGTGTGTGTGTGTGTGTGTGTGTGTGTGTGTGTGTGTGTGGGTGTGTGTGTGTGCGTGTGTGTGTGCGTGTGTGTGTGTGTGTGTGTGTGTGTGTGTGTGGGTGTGTGTGTATTCGTGTGTGTGTGCGCGCGCGTGTGTGTGTGTGTGTGTGTGTGTGTGTGTGTGGGTGTGTGTGTATTCGTGTGTGTGTGCGCGCGCGTGTGTGTGTGTGTGTGTGTGTGTGTGTGTGTGGGTGTGTGTGTATTCGTGTGTGTGTGCGCGCGCGTGTGTGTGTGTGTGTGTGTGTGTGTGTGTGTGGGTGTGTGTGTATTCGTGTGTGTGTGCGCGCGCGTGTGTGTGTGTGTGTGTGTGTGTGTGTGTGTGGGTGTGTGTGTATTCGTGTGTGTGTGCGCGCGCGTGTGTGTGTGTGTGTGTGTGTGTGTGTGTGTGTGTGTGTGTGTGTGTGTGTGTGTGTGTGTGTGCGCGCGCGCGTGGGTGTGTTTGTGATTATGTGTATGTGTGGATCTTTATGTGTCATTGTGTATGCATTTGCCTTTATGTGAACATGCGAATTTTGTCCATACGCAAAATTCATGAACTGGCACAAATTGGAACCAATATAATTCATAACTCGAAATTCACACTTACATGAAAGAATATGTTTACATTATCCTTTTCTACAAGTGTTTGTCGTCACATTCAAATTTGAGCATTATACATGTGGTATTTGGGATGCTACAATAATTGCATAAGATGATTCATTTGTGGATCGGTGATCAATATCTTCTTTTTTTCATCCATAAGGTTCACGAGTGTTCTCAAAACCATCACGAGCTATATCAACCTTTTCGTACCTCTGAGTTGACTTCTTGACGGTGCTAGATGCGCCACAATTTTATGAAACCCCCAACCTTTTGCGTAGTTTCTTGAAGCACCCTCTCACAGGAAAAAAATACACTACCACTCAGCTTGAGTATCTAAGACCCCAAGTATTTCTCATTCTTGTCTTTTCTATTTTGTCCATGCGCACATAATTACTTATATGACACTTGTCATCAAAGTACTCGTAATGGTAAATATAACTAATCTAACTGTCCCATTCCCCTAGTTCTTCTTTTTCTATGAAAATTTTACTTTCCAACTACCTACGATGTTCGTGGTACAACACATGATATTTGAGCATAGCAAAAATTGAGAGGTAATCCCAAATTCAGCTTTATGAGACAATCTCACTCAATTCTTTGGCACATATTTACCACCTAGAAATTGATAGAACTTGTGAAGAGACATTGAAATGAGCAAGGTATGGTGAATGAGGGTCATTTTGTACACCATCATATGGGTGTATAGTTCAGTATGATGATGTATGAAGGTTACATGACGTTTCTGACATGGAATGTTCCTATGCGGTGAGTGTGTGGGGGGAGTTTATGTGGAGATGGGTGCTACATGTACACTGGTATACAATGTTTTTCTTCAAATGTGCAAGTTAATGTTGGAAAAATGGGGTTCTTTATGGTGAGTGTATGGGGGTAGTTTACGGGGAGATGGTTTATAAATTTGCATTAGTGCATAATGTTGTGTTTTAGATGTGTAAGTGAATAGGGAGGGGGGGGGTTTATGTGGTGAGTGTATGTGGGGAGTGTATGTGGAGAAAGGTAGTAAGTGTACACTAGTGTATAATACTATGATACCTATGTGGAAGTGAGTGGGGGGGGGTTCTATATGGTGTGTGTATGGAGGGAGTGTATGTGGTGATGGGTGCTAAATGTACACTAGTGTATAATGGTGTGATTCAGATTTGCCAGTAAATTTGGGGGGAGAGAGGGGTTGTACGTGGTGAGTGTATGGGGGGAGTGCATGTGGATATGGGTGCTATCTGTGTACTGGTGTATGGTGTGAGTCAGATG
>SZWC01025310.1:14718-29718 GCA_023375785.1 Penium margaritaceum
ATACATATACATATACATATACATATACATATACATATACATTTACATATACATATACATATACATATACATATACATTTACATATAAATATACATATACGTATACGTATACGTATACATAGAAACATGAATGGCTCACGCAATAAGAAAAAGTGTGCTAAAATTATCCAATTCATTTTAACACGCAAAGTCCAGGATGAGCGACGAAAGTTGCTGATCCCTGACCTTGGAAGTCGTCGATTGTGCTATAGACAGTCGTTGGCTGACGAGGTATGGGATCAGCGGTTTCGCGGACCGTAGATTGGCTGGAAGGCCATGTTCCCTTTTTTTGGCCCGGTCCTCGACGCATGCCGTGAACAAGCATAATCCTGGGTTGGGCTTTTCAGTTTTTTTTTTTGGCCAATGTTGGGCGGATTAGACTCGCACTTTGCACTTTGTGGGTATCCAAACTATGTGGCCCTACACTGAATGCACATGTGAGTATGGATGTGCTCCTTGCTCTAGTTGGCAACACTTCTGAGGTTACTATGTAACCCTATGCACGCTTTGCGTGCAGCACCGGCCTCTTGTTTTCTTACCTCTTGTAGTAACTGACTTGGGGGGGGGGGGCTACCTCAGCACAAAAGAAGCCGGGATTTGAACCCGTCCCCCAAAAATTGTTATGTTATGGGAACGGATTTATTAAATTTATTTTACTCCAAAGTTTTAATATATATAGCCTTATAATGAACAAAAACTCATATCAGGTATTTTGTGTAAAACGCATTCGGAAAATCCTCCTTGATGGTTTTCGACATGGCCTTAGCTCGTTTCGAATTTTTTTGCCGATTGAAAATACCCAGATATGTTTTTGGAAGTCATTTGTAAACATTGAAACATTCTTATCCGTTTGGGGAGGGTGCGAGCATGTCCACCTATCTCGCCAGATAAGTTCAAAAAGTGAGGTACGGGTAACTCACCGGACAAAACAGGATTCCTTGGGTTTGAAGGACCCAATGAGCATCTCCTAGGTGGAAGGGGTGATTTCAAGAAAGAGGGAGGTGAAAATGGTGCGAGGTCGGGACACCAAAGGTTGTAACCAAGGGCATAAGAGGAAACAGTGTTTTGCTGGTTCTTTTGCCGGACAATATAGGCAGGGATTTGATCCATTATGAGAAAAGCAGGTGCATCTGCCGAAAGGTGTGGAGCGAAAAAAGGATTTTTGTCTGTATATCTTTAACTCGAAGATCAAGTGGGAGGAAGTTGTATTTGGCGCGGATCAACCTTCGGTCCACCACTATAGTAGGGGATTTCTCCCTCCAATTAGCCTCTTAAGATGGAAGAAATGTCTCACAAGGAGGCTATGAAAGATCTTTGTAAGTTAGGGGAGGGTTGAGGGGAATCAATGTGTTGGGATGTCAGGTCAAAAAAGAAGGAAAATAATGGACTTGTCTTCTGTCACTATGACAGGGCTGAGTTGTTTACCTTGTATTTCTGGATTTTGTGCCCAGGGATGGGGACTGAGTGTAAGGGAAACTGGATCGGCTACCATGAGGAATGCCAAGTCGATGGAAGGTTGCAAGAGATGAAAGGTTACCTTAAAATGGATTCCCGTTAAATATATGGTGAAGCAACGAGTGTTTCTATGAGCACATGAAATGAAGGGGCCTTCAGTTAGAACTCTTCTCCAAGAAAGTGGGAGTGAGTCTCTAATTTCATCAAGGGTTTCTTTCTGCACACGCGACCAAGGACGTGGTTGGTGGGAGAAGACATGCTCGAGCGTAATATTGCATGTGAGGAGCGAACGTTCTTGTTAAAGAAGGCCAAAGGGTTTATCCTTCCGGCCCAAATCTTTCATACCCACTGTTCGGGCCTCCGAATTTTATCCTGACCATTTACCGCACAAATTAGACACGACACTCACTTTACACAAAAGATGCGTGCTGTACCCACTTTTCTCGAAGCGCCTTAGATCATGCATTCCAACCCCACTATTGCAAATGAATTGGTGCTACATCGATTGTAGAGGAATGAGTTCAGCATAGTGGGTATCCGACAAATTGTTTTTCATTTTTTAGCGAAATAAGTCACCATTTCTACAACTCATCAAATGAACCCCGGCTTGAGTGCCTTTCGAGTGACTTGAAGCGAAGCACAAGTTCCGACATAACAAACATGTAGAAAAGTGATCACTTGCCCCCTGGATTCTTTGACCCTTTGAACAAGGCGCTTCAACTTTGGATAAACGACGTAACGATGACATCATCCACATGCAAAACAACTGTCAGATAGCCTTGTTGCCGAACATGCAACATCGACACCGAACGTGAACCTCGTCAACATCTGAACGGACTATAATCGTACCATATCCCAATCATGCAATATGTTGCCAGGTGGATGTTGCCATTTATCGTCCACATGCCAGCGACGCCAACTGGCGGATATATCAAGGACAGACGACATGCTGTCAACGTCGTTCGCTAGATTCTCACGTGCCTCCCCTCGTTGGTGTTTTTGACCCAGGTGCATGATGGGATTAATATTTTTTGTACCCCTTCCGTACGTGTTCACATTGCATGCATGGTTTGCGACGGTTGTTGTCATGGTACGTTGGCCATCCGCCATGCGATGTTGACGTTCTCTCTCGTCGTCAGCAGGGGTCATGACCGTTTAGCCACTGTTCATGTACTCGACATGTCCTTCCAATGTCGCCGCTTCACCGCAACGGGCCTCTGTCTCCGGGATGGCTCTCCTCCTTGCGCTAACAACGGGTGGGTTTGCCAAGTGTGCAGATGCAAGGATAGGAATTTAGTGGACACATCATGAATATACTCGTGGATAAATACTATGCATGCCCACTATCCGCCACACTAAGGGCTGGATTGCTCTGTGTACAACGAGGGCTGCGACGAATCAGGAGTGTCAGGCGGATGGGGAGTGGGCATACGCCTGCCTAGGATCCAAACCATGGTCTCCGGTTCAGGAGGCGTGGATTTCCATGATGGCTTCCCATTGTGCGTTACCCAATTGTCAAAGTCAGCATTAATCGTGGCCCATGCAACTGCGGCTTCTCGCGGATGCCAAATGGCTCCTCTTCACAATGCTTCCTCTCCACACTACGCACCAACTTGATCCCATCGGCGTGACCCACTCGGAACTCCACTCTTATCGTCTTTGGTAGCCATGTTTGTGAAATGGATAAGCTGTACCTTTGGCAAGGCAGTAATCACCGACATCCGCATTTGGGAGTGTCGCACGGGCCCCACTTGCGGAAACGATAGCAGTGCGCACCCTCATGTTTGACAGGTCAATCACATAAAAGCGATGTGATTGCAAAAAAGTGTACAAAATGTAGGTTTGAGTTCTGTCAGTTGTTCAACTTAGGACATTTAGGTTCAACGATGTTTTCCGCGGTTTAGGCTGTGAACTTTCTTGCACATAAAATTTGCACAGGGTGGATGGTGCCCGCAAGAGGCAAATGAGCGGCGGTCAATCATTGGACACTGAGGAGAGTCACGTATGCACTAGACCAATGGTAGCCCTGAATCACAATGTCACCAAGTCAGAGTGGAATCTCGTAAATGTGTGGTCTACTGGCAATCTCAATTGCCACGCTCTCCTTGCAGCGCGAGGCTAAAATGGGGTCCTATTACAATGCTGTCGCATTACTCTGGCCGGTGTGGAAAGTGGGTATGCGGAGGATTGCATTGTTCCCCATACGAATTTTTAGCACCGTGGGCATCTGGAGTCTTAGTTTTTAACAGGGGCCTCAAACGCATTTCTGACTTTCTTGGACATTATAGTCATTTTTCTGTCAAATTGCCCCCCCTAGTCTTTTTTCTGCATAGACTTGGCATGGTATACATTAGTTGAGATGACAGTGAGTATGCGGCAAAAGTGCCCTTTTCATTCCCTTGAAGGATAAAGCAATTCAATGCAACATCAGGGGAGTGACCATACATCCACAGAATTCTCAAATCTATCGCCATATCCACGTTTCGTACATTAACCATGCCATAGCCAAATCTGGGACTTTGTCGCTCTTTGTTAACGCTACATCCAGTGAGCATGCAAAGAAATATGCTATATCCAAATGAACACACTATGTTGACGCCGCTTTCCATCCAGCAACAGCATGCTGACGTCGTTAGACATGAAAGAAAAATTACAAAACCCTCTGTAGAGGGGTTTGTGACTTTTCTCACAAAGGCTTGTGAGTGTTTTGAGTAGGGGGTCCGAAACACCCCATGAATTGAAAGGGAACATGCTGGGCCCCGCTACCGCAAGGCCTAGCAGGAGCCCGCACAGAAGAAAAGCCTAAAACCCTTAGTGTGATTTGGGGTAGGGTTTGAACGCGGTTTGCATGCAATAAAGCGGGTTTTGTTTCCGAAGAAAAATATTTGAAAGAGGTTTTTTTTCTCGATCGCGTTCGAGAGATTAGCCTTTTTTGGGATCTGCAAACCTCCATTCACGGATGTAGGATTTCACGTTTGCGCGGGCTCTGCCCTACACCGTAAACATAGAAAACCCTAAATCCGCGAATGGGGTTTGCGAGTCCAAAAAGAAGCCAAAAGGCTAATCACTCGGTCGCAGTTCTCGTAACGAGGGAGGTGACTCATCACCCCCCTTGCTTCGCTCAATCAACGACTTGCATCGCCGATCGGGCATGGCCATGCAATGGGTATGGCATAGTTTGTTTTTTTGTCTCTTGGATATGGCGTGGTTAACATTCAACTTACGAATATCTCAGGGTTATGTTGACACTTGCCCAGATGTGTCAGCTATAACGCCCATGCCACATATTCTTTTGTTGTTTTCTCAAATAGATGTAGCAGGGATTGAATGGAGGGCTCAAAGAGGAGGAATTACTCGAAGGCACATCATGATTCCATGTTTTTCTCGCCACTAGGCATAAGGATTGTAGCAGGGGATGGGGAGGAGAACCGCATCACCAAAGCAGGCCCACGGGACTGACCCAGCCTCGAGAAAAAGACGAGGGAAGAAATAGATAGGGATTCTTTTTTAAACGGAGGTTGAAAGCAAAAGATGATGGAACTTGTAATCCAAGCTCACTTGTGAAGAAACTCCAAGGACCCATTAGACACAAAGAGGCATCATGACGATGTGTCCTAATGCTATTTTCTGCTTACTTCCAATTACTCAAACCTGTAAAGACCTTCTAGCTACCCAGGTTATGGAGAAGCTTAACACGTCGTGCTTCTCTCAGAGTTTTTTCTCCCTTTCCTTTGCCTTTTGTTCGATGAAAGCTTTACACATTGAGCTAAAGGATGGAAACCGAGACATCAACAAACGTTTGAAAACATGTGCACAATTCTTAAACATCACTATGTGCACGATAGCTTGTTCATTTGAGAGCATTAATGATTTCTTCTATTGTTATCTGCTGGATTACATCCTTGGATATCAACTTGATGGTAGACAAGGCCACTGTTCCAAATCACGTGGAATCTCTTTTAAAATAATTAATTATTCTGGGGCCAAACCACCCAGGTACCCACAAACCAGAGAATGGTTATTTTGTACTTAGTGTTTCAAAGGGAAACCTCCCATGCCATGTGAATATTTATTCTAGGTGCTTGGAAAATACAACAATGTACCCCCAACTACCCTTCACGTGGGATCAGCCTTCTTTATCATTTAGTTCTTTTTTTTTTAAATATCATTTCAAAAGTGAGACTCATGGAAGAACCCCCCAGTGACAGGCCAAGGGCCCATTGATGAACATGTACTCGCAAAAGGTGATGGGGAGAGGGGGGCTGGAGGAGATGGCCACTTTGTGGCTGGAGCTGGGACAACAGCGTCGGGACCAAAAGCAAGAGCGACAACAATAGTATAGTCAGTCCTAGCATTCGTAGCAGAGTGTGCAGCAAGTCCATCAGCACAATCAACAACGAGTGTAGTAGTTGAGGCATTGACAGAGGCTATAGGAGATGTAGTAGCCACTAGACGAACACTTGGAACAGTAGAAAGGAGTTGCGATGGTAGCTGCAGCAAAAATCGCAGCAGGGGTCATAGCCGGGGCTGCAGCTATTCCCGGAGCCACCACAACAAAGACGGATGGAGGGACTATAAAAGAAGCAACTATAGTAGGAGCAGGGCCAACAACAATGGGAGAAGCACACGCAATAGTAGAGGAAACAATAGGGGCTACAACGGGAGGTAGAGAGGGGGCCACGGGGGCCCTGCATTGTGACATAAACATCACATGCTCACAAACGAAAGGTGTCTACAACATGGGCTCAACTCTAGATTCCCAAAATATTGCTTCCATGCTTCACATCTCAAAGTCTCTTCCCTATCCACATCCTCCTTGCTTCCAATTTTGCAGTCCCACCTCCACCCTCCCTCCTCCACCTTCATCTCCTCCCAATCTGCATCCTCCTCTCCCATAAACCCCTCCTACACCCCCTCCTCCCTGTGCATCTCCTCCCCCTCCACACCTACCCCCCCATCCCTCCCTCTCTCTCCCTCCGCCCTTTTATGGTGGTGAGCCCACTGGCTCTTCTACGACGGGGCAGAAAAGACCAATCGGACATGGCAGGGTTGGATCTGGGCGTTGCTTTATAATCCAACAGGAGCTCTCCTACATTTCTTTTAGCAGTTCATATTGGGTCCCATGACTAGCAATGATGTTGAGTACGTTGCACG
This sequence comes from Penium margaritaceum, assembly GCA_023375785.1. Classification (NCBI taxonomy): domain Eukaryota; kingdom Viridiplantae; phylum Streptophyta; class Zygnematophyceae; order Desmidiales; family Peniaceae; genus Penium; species Penium margaritaceum. The sequence goes on from SZWC01025310.1 coordinate 21,367, forward strand.
ACACTTGGATTTGGGATTGGCCCACGACATGGGGGTTTGGTGTCCTTTGGTCATCAGAGACTCCATTTTAGTTGTCAGATATATGTCATGTCGGTGACGTACCGGACAGGATCACCTTTGGTGATAATGTGATGAGGCCCACGTTGACGCAAACCACTTTGAGAGGATCACATGCGATTGAGTATAGTGGGAGCAAAGGTTGCTGATTGGTTATTACGCACGGGACTGATAATTTTTGGAGAGCTCCTTGCCGTTGTCACATTGTTGCCAGCGGATATTTGGATCTCATAAGTAATGCTTTTTTTAATTTGATTGGTGTGGTTTCTTGTAATGGTGCTATGCCGTTTTGAAGAAAACCAAGGAACTAAAAGATAGGCCCCCAGAATAGTCGTCCACGGAGAATGTCTGAATGGTCGCATCAGTCAATTTAGCTGAGACGCACCGCGCTAAAAATGGACGCGGATGTCATAAGGCATTTTGTAAAATGCATTACGAACATAATCTTCCCAGGTGGCAATGCCACGTGGGATAGGGCCTAAGCGGTGCTCAAAGGGTGGGGGAGTGAAACAATGGAATATCCATAACGGCTCTCCTCTTGCCTTGATTTTAGCTAATGGGCGTTTTTCGGGCTAGAGTCAAAGTAAAAAGTAACCCATATCTTTTTATGCAGACCTTGAATCATCAAATCACTAGCCACAAGTACTTGTAGTACCCGAATAAATACTAAAAGACCAATTCTAAACATGAAAATCATATTTATGCTACATTACTCCTCCATTGGTTCGTCTTTACTCATTGAAAAGCAATCATCCTCTTAAAAGTACGTGTTCATGGTAACACATAGGTCTTCCATACCTTTTCTACCACTCGTGGATTGGTTGGCTGAACTCAACCACTCTCCACTAAGCTCATGCAAATCGCATGGTAGCTTGATCTTGGGGTTGGGATACACCAAGGCCCTGAGACATGGTTGCTAGACATTTTTTTTCTCCTTTTCAGATATTGTACTCTTCTAGCTTGTACAATTATCTTCAATGTCCATTGCAAGACACTACAATGGTCCAACCTACATGATGATGATCGCAACCATCATCCCCTAACTTATGTATGAAATGGATACCGTAGGCCACCGCTCACGTCCCTTTCACATGCATGTTGCATTTACTCATTTATCCGAGACAACTAATCTCAATGTCTGTAGATTGTATCCAAAAGAAAATGTTTTTATAGCATTTCATTTTTTGAACGAAAGAACCACGATCACAATCCATGCATTACAAGTTGGACGGTCACCTTTCGGGCATAAACTGCATGAAATTGTGATCTGATGTTTACGAATCACATCCAGTGCTCCCATGCATGGATTAACATGTTCCTGGGTTTTGCTTTATTTTCATAATCAGGTATAAGTATTCTATTTGGTAAGCCTTCAACAGATGTTCCTGATTGGATATTCTTGTTAGGAAGTTGTCATTACCATCAAAAGATGGAAATAATGCATCGTGGCAGAGGAAAACAAATTTCAACACTAGGTCTTGGGATGTATTTTCAAAGTAACAACAAGCCGTGTTGCTTCTGCTTCTTCTCCATTATGTACATTTTGTAGTCCCGCTTGATAAAGTATGTTCACGTAGATTACACCAAACAATTTTAGAGGGCATTGTCCTCATCAAAGAAATTTTAGAAAAAATTGCCAATGGATGTCACAGTGTTGACATCCAAAGAGCAAGAAAAAAAGATGATGATATCTTCCTGCTTTTGCAGAAGCTTTTATGCCATTGTAATGACAGTAGGCCATTCTGTGATGATTTTTAGACTCCAAAAAAAGGTCCTCTAAATAGTCATCCAAGGAGGGTGCGTGAATGGCTGCCTAAGCTATTTTGATTGAGATGTACCACACCAATAACGGACAGGGCCGGCACAGGGCATTGTGGTAAACATGCACTATGAATGTGATATTTCTACATAGCAATGGCAGATGGAATAGGACCTAAGCAGTGCTCAAAGGATGGAGGAGGACTGAGGCTATGGAATCTCCATCGCGACTCTCCTCTTGCCTTGATTCCAGCCAACAGACATTTTCCGGGCTAGAGTCGAACTAGACTCTAGTCCATATATATTTCATGCGGACTTTGGCTCCTCAAAGAACAAAGATCAAGTACCCAAAGCACCCAATAAACATTTAAATACCATTCTTAATCAAACAAATGGTCTGTATGATACATTTTGGGACCTTACAAAGCTTCAGAAGGGAGCCGTAGGACCCTCGTTAGCCACCTCTCTTCATGGAGACCTGGGAGTAGATTGACACAATCCTTTGGAAGGAACTTGGTAGGGCAACATCAGGTACAGAATCAGGTAGATCAGACATCTGCATCTAGGCTATGTGGGTAATGGGACGCTTCTTAAGGAGCCACACCTCTGGGTCGAGGCTTTCTTTGAATATCGCATCATCATTATCCTGGTAGAGTATCTGTCACTGAAAGAGGTGACCCTTTTGTGTGACGTCTTTGCTCCACCTATGGGTGTTTGTTTTGTGGGGTCAGATAGGGAGCACATGCGGCGCGAGCCACTGGTGGGGGGGTAACAGTTGCAGCACCTCAGGGTGGCGCAAGGATTGGCAGGCTGTCAGGGAGCCGACAGGAGAGCTGAGGTTGGGCAAGGTAGAGGGAGGGACAAGGCACTAGCGGACAGGCATGACGATTGATCGTCAGAGGGACAAGTCTTCATTCAAAACTCACAGCACTTCAAGATGAATAAGTGGGCTAGTCTCTCCGACAAGACAAACAGAATGACCATGCCAACCCTTTGAGAGCTCCTGGGCTGCTGTCCCACTGTATAACACAAGTGAGCAATGGTGGACAAGGCTAAGTGGTTCTATGGATACTACACTTGGAATGCCAAGTGTCAGAATTTCCAGAAACAAGTTTCTTACCCTGGCTAGTGTGTGCAATGCCATGGCGTAGTCGGCATATGTTGCTAATAAGATGCACTAAGTCACATCTTGTGTATCGAATTTTGACACCGTATTGAACAGGTTAGCAGTTGCATGAAAGGAAAAGCACAACATTGCATGGATCATGCAAAACAACCATGAACTGGTGACAATGCATGGACAGTGTGCATAATAGCCGACCTTAGTCGGCATACCTTGCCAAATAAAACTACGTAGTCACTCCTTGTGTAGGGGACTTTGGCAAGACATAGCACGATTGAGCAGCAGTGAGTAAGGGGACGTGGATATCAGGTATATGATGTGTTTCACGTTAAGATTGAGAAGTTTGATGAGCTAGTGGCACGGTGTTGCTAGTGTGCACTATGCTTGGCCAAATTTGGCATACTTCCCTAACCATATGCACAGATTCACAGCTTGTGCTGTGTGTAATGGAAAGACGAGCCCAAAGATACTAAGGATGGCATCAGGAGGGTGAAAAAAACATAAATTAAATAGTGGCACATCATGGCTAGTGAACGTAATGCTAGCCAAAGTGTGCATAAAACGCTAACCAAAACTACAAATACACACCAAGAGCAGGAAGTTTTGGCACCTTATAGCATGAGTGAGCTGTGGGTGAGAGAGGAGAAAAGGAGTTAAGATATCCTAGGCATGGCATAGCAAGTTCAATCTCTTCCAAGAAGTAGTGAAAGGACGTGGCCAGTGTGTGCAATGCCTGGCCAAAGTTGGCAACGTCACTCACCACAAACTCAACCCTTGTGTAGTGGTGAGCAAGGGACAGAGGGGCTCAGGGATTCCAGGACGGTTATGGGAAGGCTTAGAAATTCCTAGTAATAGAGGCCTTTTGTGGCTAGCCTGTCAGACGCACGACCAGGGTTGGCATATATTGCTGACCGGAAGTACTAATTCACTCTCTGCGTAAGGAGGTTTGGCACCGCATAGCATGAGTCAGCATCAGCGAGCAAGGGAACTTATGATTGATGGATACTCGGCAAGGCCAAGGAATTGTTGAGTATACCAGGAACTTGTGGCATGATGTAGCTTATGTGCGCTATCTCCGACCAAAACAAGCATATGTCACTCAACAGAAGTACAAAGGCACACAAAATGAAAAGGACTCCGACACCATATTACACGTATCACTAGTGGTGAGAAGGGGAAATTGAGTTTCAGAGAAACTAGGCATGGAATAGAACATGTCAACAACAACAAGAACCAGTGGTACAGTGTAACTAGCATGTGCTATGCCCGGCCAAAGAGTCCAGATGTCACTAAATCAAAGAACAAAATAATAACTTGTGTAGGGGATTTTGGCAACACGTAGCAGCAAGGACGGGCACAAGGGAATTAGAAATTCTGAGCTTTGCTTAGCATAAATCACCAATGCAAGGAACCAGTGGCAGGATATGGCTATTGTGTGCAATGCTAGGCCAAGGTCAGCACGTATTGCTGATTGAGACCACATAGTCACACCACGTGCAGGACACATGATGACACCGGAAATGACTAAGGAGCAATAGTGAGAAGGGGTGATCGGAATTCAAGGATAGTAGTGATGGCATGAAAATACAGGGTTGTCGCTCAATCACGATGGCTGCAATTGAGAGACGACTCATGAAACCCTTCTCCATTCTCAACAGTAACAGAGGTTTCCATTCGAGCACGGAAAAGCGCATAAATATTGAGCTTTCTTGATTTAAAACCGTGGATGTCACAGGCTTTTTTCTCATCTCGTGGATACAAGAGTGTCAATCGTTCACCTCGTAGATATTTTATCCTATAATCCTTACAGTGAGTTGGACAAATACACACATCGAAGGAAAAACTCTTAAGTTGTAACAACACATCCCACTTGGAGGATGTGCAAAAACTTCAACTCTATGACAACCGATTTGTTATGCTCTTTGTGCATCTGATTCTATTGCTAATGGTCCTATCAGGGGCCGAGTACAAGCAATGTGGAAGGTCCTTGCCCAATCCACCTTGATGTGGATCGAACGTGACTATCGATGAAGGGTGAGGTTTATCCTGACCATGCACTCCACAGACCTTGACGTATGATGGAGTGACCAAAATCGAGCCCCAGTGAAGCTTGTATCTAATGACTTGGTATTTGTAGGTTGTCCGTAGCAAGCATTTCTTACGATGCAAAAGACAAATATTTGGAAAGTGGTCTCTTCCTTGGTGTTAAGAGAGACTTGTATAAGGTAGTCAGGTCATCAATGAGGGAATCCATTTCTTCCTCAACCACTCTAGGAGCTGGAGAAGGCATTCAAGAGGGGTTGAGAATCCTGGAATTCAGGGTTTCATTAGAGAGATTCTCTATGAACAGCCATGATATTCTAAGACGTCTGAAAAGATCAGCGAAGTTAAGAAGAATTTGAGAGAGGGACAAAGAACCAAATATAAGAAAAACATTCAAGCCCAGATTAAGGAGAGACAGTTTTTCATGAGAACGGGTTTTGGAAAGCAAACTGTGCACATCTCTGTTGGTGATTTGACAGTCCACCAATGAGGGTTTCATTCAGCCAAAGAGGTGCAAATCCGTCTCACATTTGGACAGCTCTACAAGTTTGTGGTTCTGCTGTAGGGGTGGCGAACTTGGGTGTCCTGGTTCGAACCCCCATATTCGCCCCCACCAGAGCCATTTTTGGGCCGACTGCTGGGAGCGCCTCCTCGTCGCAACCTGGACCGACGACCTGGTCGTGACCAGGCAACCTTCAGTCGGGTGCAGCGGTCGAAAGGTCTAGGTTAACAGAGCTCAAAGGTAGCAAGGGAACGGAGGCAAAAAACAGCTGCGTCCTTCTTCTTTTGGAAGGAGACCCACACATTCAGCGTTGGACGGGGAATTCGTTGGCCATGGCAAAAGAGGCATTCTTCAGTATGAAATGTAAAGAGAATATTTTTTTTCTGCAATGCAACCTACTTTGAAAAAAAGCGGCCTTTCCCAGGCTTTGAGCCCATATAAGGACCACCGATTTCGTCGTGCAGTTCCTGACTGACGGGGGGAAGGGAAGGGAGGGTGGGGCGTGGCGCATGATGGGCCTCTCACGTGGCAACACCCAGAAAAAGGGGGCCTGAGGGGGATCCCACCTGCGTGCTCACCCTTCACTTTCACATGTGCTGTGCCCCAGGTACTCTCATGGTCTCATGGTATGGTATCCTACATTCTGACATTTTTTATTTTTTCTTTTTTTATTTTATTTTTTTAGTTTCTTTGCCATGCACACAACACAAGTGTGTGGTGTGTGCAGTGTGTGTGTGACGTGACTGAAGCATAAGAGGACCATGGGGTAAAAAAAAAAACCATGTGCCATGTTTTACATTCTATGTTCTCCGCATCACGCACGTTTGTTATTGATTTGCATTGTAACCACGCCTGATGGTACTCCTCCCCGTGTAAACTCCTCCCCATCCTCCCCTCCCCCCCTCCCTGATTTCACCCTCCTCATTCTACACCCCCCAAAACTCCTTCTTGATCCCCCCTCTCCCCCCTTCCCCTCGCCCAATCCTCCTAACCCCCCATTTACGTACTTTGAAGATTACACTATTCTTGACCCTCAAAGGGTGGGACACGACGGCCGTTTTATTCGGCGACATCAAGTCGGTGCCGGTAGAATGCAACGGAACCAGGAGTCGAGCCAGCCTCGAGAACTAGAATCGTAATTGTTAAGACGCTTTGCAAAGCGTCCTAATCATTACAACTCTGTGGTGGTAGAATGTGACGGAATAGTTACAAAGGAGTCGAACCAGGCTGAAGAACTGGATGACAGTGATGTTGGTGCCGAAGTATTAATACGTAAGGCGCGCCTTACTGACCAATAAGACGTGTCTTACAACACCTAGGCAAAAAAGTGCCGAAAAAATTCCGGAAAGAGATGTGTTGTATCCTCCTCTTACTGGCGCAGAGGCTACAACACCAGACTCTGGCACAAGAGGTTTGGGGTTCTACCCCTTGTGGCTGGCAGTGATCTGTCGCGGCTTGTTCTGGGCAGCTCTGGGTCTGGGCAACCCATCTGCCTTGTCCCACCTCTCTGGGCAGTGCTAGGGGCCATTGATGGAGTAAGGTGCGCCCTAATCATAATGTGGGCGTTTAAGGCGCCCATGCCTTAGGGCGCGCCTTATTTGGGCGCCTTTCCCAGGACGCCTTACAAGGGGTTGGTGGAAAAATTTTGGAAAAAGTGCTCTGTGTTCAGCTCCGCGAGAACAACCATTTGCACGCATTATCGACCTTCGGAAAAATTCCTTTTTTTTTTTTTCAACACTGGATCATAGTTCCTTCCATGTTCATCTCATCCTCTGTCCATCCGACGTGTGCAATCCTGGACTGTGCGTCCGACGTATATAGGGTGGTGCACTTTCAATATCGAAATTGACAATATCGCCAATATCGATATCAAGATATCAATATCGAAGCGATATCGATATTGGCTTATTAGCGGTCGGGTGGACACTTCCACCCGGCCACCAGTGCTAGCCAATATCGCCAATATCGCCAATATCGTCAATATTGTCAATATTGTCAATATCTTTGCCTCTCTGTGCCTGTCTGTCTCTCTGTGAATATCGAAATCGAAAATATCGTTTTGGATATCACCAATATCGATATCGATATCGATATTGACCCTGCTGGGGGTCGATATCGATAGTAAAAAAATTGAATATCGATATCGATATCGCGATATCGACATCGATATCGGTATCGATATTGCGATATCACCACCCTAGATGTGCACGATTATGGGTGGCGCCGCGACCATCGATGTGCCCGCATCGCCGTGCAAGAGGCTGCAGAGGCGCATTGAAAAATGCCACTTTGCATTGAGGAGTTAGCATCATGCCTTCCGATGGGAGAGTCTTTACTTGACCCTGACATATGATACATGTATCCTATTTTTAAGAAATTATGTAACTGTCGTACATGTATGTACGTCATATTTGAAATAAGCACATTCCAAAGTGTCCACCCATTTTTTTTCGGATTTCTTTAACCATCCCAAAGTCTCTAAGGAATAGGGCGCGCCCTCATTGAAATGGGGGCGCGCCTTACGCCTTAAGGCGTAAGGCACCCGCCTTGCCATCACTGCTAGGGGCACAGTCCCCTCCTGCCTTACCTTGAGGGCAGCTCTGGGGGAGTCTCCCCATCTGCCAGTTGATAGGATCTAGAGTGAAAAAAAAAAGAAGAAAAAACAGTCAGTAAAAAAAGAAAAAAAAAAAAGTGGAGCATCAGGGGAACACTGGCAACTTCACTGTGACACGTATCATTCCAGAGAAAAAAATCTTACCATTTTGTATGGAGCATACAAGCCCCAAATCCAGGCTCAAGTTGGCGTATTGCTCAGAATGAAACCACGAACTGGGGAAGACAGAAACTGGCTGTCTATCGCATAAGCTGC
>SZWC01025311.1:7863-24990 GCA_023375785.1 Penium margaritaceum
GGGGGGGGGGGGGGGGGGGGGGGGGGGGGATTGATATATTGAGGTGTGCCAGGGCCACCGCCTTATATATATATGGTCCTAGCAAGTTGACTGCCTTTGAGGAGAAGCTTCCTCATTTCTGGTGGAAGAATTCACCTCTTGTCTTTGTAGTAGGAAGCTTCCTTGTAGAGGAACATTCCTCCAGCTCTATGATGTTACTTGGTTCCAGAGTTAGATGTAGGAAAGCTTCATGATGAAGGAAGATTCATCGAGCTTCATGGTGAAGTTTATTCATCACGTAGCTTCTTTCAAAAGCTTTCCTCCTGCACCATTGATTTTTCTACAAAGGTTGATGTAGATTCGGAGATCCTCGTGCATGTTGGAGATGATGTAGTAGATGTTTCTCTCCCACCTTGGGTGCATGCAAGCTAAGTAAGAGTAGGTAATCTTGTCCTGTGTGTCTGTGCAGCACGGTGTAGTACGTAGGTTTCCATCTCCCGATGTGTTGGTCAAGAGCATGCACTATCTTATGTGCATGCCTACACACTACTTACAAACCAGGCCCATGAGAACCCAAGGGCCTGGATGTTGGGAAAATACCTGGCAGTTGTTGCGGAGTATTCGCAGTAGATTTGGACCCAACAATATCACGGAAAAATCCATAACTCCTTGTACGGTCTGCAGATTATTGTACTAACTTCACCGTTGTGGAGCATAAAACAAGCGCAGTAATTGCACCTTTACACCCATCTAAGTGTGTAAAAAAAGCCTACAATTAACCATAAGATTGATTGACTCACAGAACTGCTTCATTCTAAGGTTTAATGCGAGGACCTACTTTCTCGAGGCATCGGCGCTGAGCTCCGCATTTGGACGGTAACCAATGTGAGGGCCCACTTGCTAGCTTCACAATTAGAGATTGGCGGTGCAACTGCCGGGCAAGGACCGTCCGCTTATGAGAGGAGAGGGTCAACACTACTTATCGGTCGTCCTGAGTTACACTCTGAAAGGTTGTCTAACATTAGATTGAAATCATACAAAACATAAACAAACTCACAGAAACACATCCATTTGATCTTTGAACCTCATATAGAACCACATAGCTGTAAAGCAATCCCTATAAGGTCCTCGCGGTCGTGGAAACCGGTGTGCAAATGGACTGAACGAGCAAAGGGGACGCCTATAGAACGATGGACATCTTGATTTACCTTTCGGGCTTCTCTTGTGATTCTAGCACGTAGGAATGAGCCAAAGATTCCTGTTGTCGTTGATATTCAGCAACAATACTCCCTTGTTTAGATGGACTCTCAGGGTCCCGTGGTTCACAAAATAGGGAAGGGGGCCTTCAAGTCAAGCTGCATACCAGAACAGGGCCCTTAGGTCGAACTACCTTTAACCATACCTCTGACAAATTTCCTTGGATTGGCTCCATCTCCTTGAAAGATTCATATGTTGTATGTGCCGCCCCACCTCATCAGCAGATCAGTCACCATTATGTCGAGCAGGTCCTCCCTGTACTCTCTCCAAGCTTCCACCACCCTCATTAACAATCTGAACACTCATACAATCTTATGCACCTTCTTGATGCACTTTTCAACCTCATGAAATCCCTCAATGATGTCATGTATGCAGAGGTTGAGAACGTGATAGAAGCACGTGAAAGGAATTGCCTCCATTTCTAAGTTGTTGGTAGCATTTTTTAACATCATGGACATGATGCGGCCTTCCAATTCATACTCCTTGAACAACAGCTATGTGCAGTTCACGTCGTTGTGCTTCCCTTGCACTTCCACAGAGTCAAGTACCAACAACCAGATCATTAAGTCTTCCTCAAGCTTGTGCACTCTGACACCAAGGTAGCTTAGCCGATTTTGACCCGTCCACGTGTCGTCGGTCAATACAATCTCATTGTTCCTCTTTGTCAACATGTCCTTGACCTTCTTTGCATACTTTTCCCAGTATTCCTTGTTCGACTTTGGTAGCTTTTTGTTAATGGCGTTTCTACGCCAAGGTAGCACTCGAGCAGCACCTGAATGGACTCCGACATCCCAATGACAATGAATGCATTAGTTTTTTTCAGAATTGTTTTTCAAATTATTGGTGCCAGTCGATCCTTGTCCAACACAATGTGGCCCGTCTTGAATCCGCACGATGGACCCGTATGATTTCTTCCCATCTCTCGATCTTGGTTGATCGTATACCTTCTTCAGCAAAATATGTCTGAAGATGGTCTTGTAGTAGCAGCCGTGGAGGTAACACACAAGGTTTGCTGAGTTTTTGTTGTTGGAACTACCCTCTGATCCACACCCTTGTCACATCATTAAACCCTCTCAATGTTCACAATGATAAAAAATAGCTTTGATGCCAATGCAGGCTTGTGCTCCTTGTGGTTCTTAGCCTCCTCGATCAACACCATGGTTGTTGCAGTATTGCTTTCTGCAATCAACTTCTCATCATCCTCCTCCCGCATTTCTCACAACAAGTTCTTTGGTACCAACTTTTCCCTTTTTCTGCGACCACCTTCTCATTCTTCATCTTCCCTACCTTCACCCCATTTTTCTCATCCCCGTCCTCCTCGCTCTCCCCACCATCCCTTGCTTCCTCCTCAAGCCGTTGCTTCTTTGCCTTTGCAGCATCCATTCAATCTTGAATCTCCCACAGTCTGGCCATCGTCAACTCATCCTCATCATCCTCATCACCCCCCTCTACCACCCACATGCCCCCTTTTCCAACCCCTTAACTGACCCCCTCCTTCCCTTTCCCATGGCCTCTTTCTCCCTTCCCCTCCTCCTCCTCGCAAGTAGTGGTACGTTCTCCTCCCTCTCCTCATTGCCCTCTTTGTCGTCCTTTCTCCCCTTGTCTTCCTCATCTCCACTCGCTACTACTCACCCCACCCGCGATAAAATTAGTGCACCTCTCTTCTTCGTCAACGATGGGAGCCATGACTGTTTTGCTGCTTACCCCAGGTCTCGAGGAGTCATCAAGCATGCAGACCTAACCCCCTCTATATCACATGGACCCTACAGCATACTCTCCATCCTTAAACCACATAACCGACGTAACCTTGCAATATCTTGCAACAACTCCTTTAATTAATTTTCCTGAAACACCTCCCATTGATGACCCCACTCTACCAGTTGAATGTCTTTGATGCCAACATCCGTCGCATTTGGAGCCAGTCCTCGACCAGCGACGGCAGCTGCGCGCAGTCAAGTAATGGCCCATTGAGCATCTGTGACTTGAACCCAAATTCCAAGTAGCAACTCCATGCATCTTTGCCTCATGTAAAACTTCGGTGTGCTATGCTCCTTCCTTCTCTTTCTCCTTCGTATGATCCCATCCTTGGTGCTTCCCTCTCTCGTTGTTTGAGTTGCTCCTGTTGCCATTACCGATGCTGATCTCATGGACTTTCTCTTCCCCCCTGCCCTTCCTCTTCCACAGTGCCCTCAGGCTCTCATTGTCCTCCACCTTCTCCTTCTCCTTGTCTCTTTGACATCACTTAGCTCCATGTGTCAAGCTGGCGCTTGTCTTGACCCCCATAAAAGTTCAACTGAAATCCCTCTTACCACCCTAAACAACACGTGGTGAAACACCTCGAGTTACTGCTGGTGCACCATGTGCTCTTATTGTTGTATCGACTGTTATTGCTGTTGTACCACATGTTTTTGCTATTGCACCATTTGGTGCTGCTGCTTCACAATATGGTGCTCCTACTACACAGCTTGTTGCTACTCCTGCACCATCTACTATTGCACTACCTGTTGCTGATGCTACACCTCCTGCTAATGCACCACTTGCTGTTGTTGCAGTACGTGTTTGTTCTTCACCACCTGCCGCTACTGCCGCTCCACAAGCTATGACGACTGCCGGTGCTATGGTGCTTGGAGTCCTAAAGGCTTTCTTCTTAAAGTTATTCGAGTAAGTAAAGATATTATCGCATACGTGCTACATGTGCACAAGCTAAATTTGATGCATCCTCAAAGAAGTGGACTAAATAGGCCTAGAAGTTGTAATAGGAGGAGAGGTGGATGATCCAACCAAGCCAAGAATGCTGTGGTGCGGAGAAGGTGTGGGCCGTGACACCGCCTGCGATGTGGGGACAAGAAGGACAATACGAATTGCTACTTCTGTTGTGCAACGACTGCATCCACCGTTGTAGCGCTAGCCCCTCGTCAATAGCCCACTCAGTATTGGGGATGAAAACATGAAGATGTCTGGGTGAGTGTGGAGGAATGTTGAGGATGTTTGCAACTATGCGAAGGTTGGCACCGGCTGACGTGCCCACAACAGTCTGTGGCAAGGCAATATCCATGTAGTCCAAAAGCGTAGGGTGTGATGGGATAGGCTGGCAGGATGAGCTAGTACGGGATGGAATAGCCCTAGATGGGCTATTGCGATCCACCATGGCAGGAGAGCCTCTGACCAAAATCTAGCAAAAGTTCTAACTTACGATGACAATTTCCCCTCACAGATGGGGAGAGGTGGTCGCTTTTGTGGAAACTAAGCGTGGAAATGGAGTTAATCATGTTGGAAAGTGAAGAATGATGGAAGAAAGTGAAAGTATGAGGTTTGAGGTGATCTCCAAATATGCCCCACCTCATAATTTTAAGAATTCGATTTATGGTGTTCGCTCTTAATTTTGGTTTTGGGTTACAACAACTGAAACAGACCCTTTCATAGTGGATATATTTTCCGATCCCCAGATTTTGGTATGAGGGCTAAACCCAAAACCGAAACCAATATGGATTCGGTTTGAGTTCGGTTTGAACGGTCCGGTTTTGGTCCAAAACTGAATTCGGTTATAAGGCAAGGCCATACCTCGTTAACAGGAGTCATGTCTCACTTTGTAACACAGCAAACGTTTGGAAAACAGAACCTAAACTATACAGTAAAGAAAAACTGTCGTAATCATTACCTGATTGCAACAGTCTTTTGGACACTGTTCTGCGACCGACACCATGAGGTCACATCTAGCTTGACGCAAGCACGTGGAGGAAATAGTGGAAAACGAATCCAAATGACCATCTCGACAGAAAATACGGTCACGAAGTTTCTACCGTTCTTTCTAACAAAATACATAAATAATTACAAATAATAAACAAATCATAACTTTATAAAGAAACATCAACGTAGCTTCGAAAGGCGTGGCGAGCCATGACGACTCGGGCAAGGAAAAGACCACTCCGACGAGGACGGTCATTCAGTTTTACAACACAAACTTTTCCGAGCTCGTCGAAGCCTTTCGACGCTAAGTTTGAGCACTCGCTTTACATTGGCATCAGAGCTGGGTCGACCCGCTGACATCGCCGTCGTCTCCACTCCGTCGTGAGAATCCTCACACACCACGAGGAGTGGTGACTTAGTCGACGAGCAGCAGGTGACCTCGTGGTGGTGCTGGTGGAACGCCGCCCAGAGGTGCCAATACTCCACCACCTCCATGCGTGCACACCCCACCTCCACCAACCCAACCTACTTCCGCACAGCATTACTCTCACAAAGGGCTACTGGACCAGCAAGCTGCCACATCAACCTCTTGCTACAGCAACAGGGGAGGCACAAGGGGCGAGTCAGGAGCCTTCAACATTTTTTTTTGCAGGCGCCCAATCTAAAAAGAACAAGGGACCCGTCAGTCCCGGTTTCTCCAAGCAGAAAGGAGTAAGGAGAGTCATAACTTGGCCTACGGTCCTCCGTTTCCTGCGCCGTTTTTTTTGTTGGATCCGTAAAACCAGTTCAAGCCATTTTATTTCACTATTGTACTGTTATTCTGTGGCTATTTAACAAAAAGTGATTTCTACCTTGTAATTTCTACTCTAGTTTGCAATTCTGTCTCCAACCTGCCAGTCTATGACTTGAATTAGACAGCTGGTGCTGTTTAACATTGCCTGTCCTCTCCCTTTCTCCAAAAAAAAAGAGGGTGAAGGAGGTTTGGCTTGGAGCCACCTCGGTCCACCACGGGTTTGAAGCGAGGCACACATAGTCCAATAGTGTGTCCTCCACCCAGTTTAAAAAAAAAAGAAAAAAAGAGGGAAGAGGGGAGAGAGGGGTTGGAGGAGGAGGTTGGAGAGTGAGAGAGCCGAAGCAAGGCCTTGCCACAAGGATGGCCGGCCTTGGGACCGGACTCTCTGTGGTCTTGGGGCGTGCTCCAAGCACCAGCCCCCGCCGCTCCAATGAACGCACGCCCTTGGGATCCAAGGAGCGTCGCGGGACATTAGCGCCCGGCGCCCACCTCACGAAGTCGTGCCGAGAGGCGACGGCTAGAGGGGGAGGTACCCGTCCGGTGTCGCCAAGGGGTGGAACGCCAACGTCTCCAAAGCATGGACAGCAGCGCGAGACCCCCATCGCGGCCGCTCGGCAAGGCGATGGAAAGAGTCGGTCGCTCACCATCGAGCTCGGTTTCGGCAACGAGGCCACGCCCGTCCCGATCACTCGAGCAAAGAGCGAGTGGTTAAAGGCCACCAAGGGGAACATCACTGATTCTGATAATCCTGACAGGGTTGCCGAAGGAGACGTGCATGGAGATGAATCGCCCGATGAGCCAGCGGATCGCGTGGTCATTGAAGCGGATCGCAAAGCTGACAAAGAACCAGACGCACATGACATAGCCAGCAAGGACAATGAGGCGAGCAACTCTATGCCGAAGGCACCTGAAGCAGGCGCCAACCAGGCAGAGCGTGCATCTGACCGCGTGGACGACGAGGGTCGTGCTCTTGTTTCGGCGGGAGGAGAGTGAGCCCGACCTGCGAGCCCGCCGAGTTCGGCGGTAGCGCAGCGTGCGCTCGACAGCGCTGCACGTCGCCTGAACGTCGACGAACAGCTCAATCACCTCCACGCCCGCCTCCCTCCTCAGGATTTCATGCTGGCCGTGACCGTCATGGGTGCGCTTGCATACGACGGTGATATGGTGTGTGTCACGCTTCGCGAACGATCGTTCATGGTACAGCGGATGAATGAGAAGCTGTACGAGGAGAACGGGAAGTTATTGCGCGAGGTCGCGGCCGCAGACCACCGCACAAAGGTGGCGGAGCAGGCGCTCGAGGAACTTCGTACCAAAGAAGCCGAAAACCAGCAACCTGTGCTCAACGCAACAGTTGGTGCAGCGCGTCACGCAACCGAGGTGGAGTTGGGACAGATTTTGGAGTGCCACGAGCGTGAAAGTGCGGAAAGTGAACGTGCGAACGTTCGCGACGCGCTTCGGGCTCCATTCGTCGATCATGCTCCTCGCCTGGAAGTGAACGTGCCTAAACCACGGGCACGAGTAGCTCCAACTCGGGCCCAGAAGGAAGGCGGGATTGGCAGCCGTGTGGTTCTTGAGCCGGCCGACCGCTACCATGGCACGTGCGACGTTAATACATTCCTGATGATTCTTCAGAGGCACCTTTGCCTTGCTCGGATCAAGGAAGAGGATTGGGGTGCACAAGGTATGCTTTCCTTGAAGCCAAAGCTGTTTGAGAAGCTGACTGAGCTCTACAAGCAGAAGCAACAACACTCGGAATCCACCTGGGAGGCGTTTTGCGATCTGATGCATGAGCTGTACTCCAAGCCTGTTGACTCGCTGAAGGCAAAGAAGGAGCTCGAAAACATCGTGCAGGGGAGCATGTCAGTGGAGCAGTATGCCGAGAAATTTCTGAAGACTGCAAGAAGGTCCACGATCGCCACCTGACAGAGCAGGCCAAGATTGACCTCTTTCAGAGTGGTTTGGCTTGCCCTCAGCTGCGATTCTTTTGCCTACACGACAATGGCAATGAGTGGAAGTCCCTGCATGCACTGACAGCACGCGTGTGTGTAGTGTACAAGCAGAACTCCAGCCTGTGGGATTGTGACGCGTGTGAAAGCAGGCCGACGTGTGAGGTACCGTCAGTGCCAACGGGCGGTGCACCAAAGCGGGCAGCAGAGGCAACGTCTGAGTCCTCCAAGAGGTTCCGCCGACATGGTGGAGAGAACAACTCCCGCTCTTCTATCATCTGCAGATGCTACCACCAGGCTGGGGACATTGGGTGCAACTGCCCCCAGTGTGACCAATAGCAGCAGCAGCAGGGACAACAGCAGGGCCAACAGCACGCTCATGGTGCGCGCCAAGGCGGAGGGCCAAACCGCTTCCACAGTGGTGGCCAGAATTGCTTCCAGGGCGGCGGTCAGCACCAGGATGGGCAGTGTGATGGCAACGGAAATGCCCCTGCCGGCCAGGGACGCCCTCACGGGGGGCAGCGCAAAGGCCAGGCATTTGCAGCCATCCAGTGTCAGAGGGCACAGGGCGGTCAGCGTGGACACGGATGTCCCCGTGACGATGGCCAGGACTTTGAGGGAGGTGCTGGGGGACGCGTCCACCATCCCGAGCATAGTCGTGAGCAGGATTTTCACGATCCCCAGTAGCTACCGGTGGGCTGCTATCTGGGATTGCGGTGAATCATGGAAATGATGAGGACAGGATGTTCATGTTTTGTGATGGTGATGTCAAAAACTTTGAATTCTTATCAGCACAGCATTTCTAACCCGTTTATGTGCCTTTTGTGAATCCTGAGTCCCTCTACCATGATCGCTCATGCCCACTCACATATGTGACCAAAGAAAACCTTGAGAATCGCACGAGCCTGGTCGTAGCCACAAAGGAAAGTTGGCCAGATGTGATAGGAGCTGCACACAGAGCTCATGAGAAGAACTCAATGACGTCAACAATAGTGGCCGTGCCTGTGGGTCCAGAAACGAACAAGTCTGCATCTAAAGGATGGAAATTGTTGGCTTTATTCACCAAAGGACATCGCATGTGGGAACAGTTCGGTGACATGGTTGAACTACGAAGAAGCACTCATGCTTATCGGATCTACCACCTCGAGGGCAAGCCTTTTCATACGGAAGTCCAATGCATCGATGACCATGCAATTCGACGGCAAGTTGGCAGGCGCCTCGGCACGCATCTTGGTGGATACTGGGGTGGATGACTTGTTTGTGAGCAGTGCATTTGTACGCACATGGCAGTTAAAGTACACGCCTCACACTGGCACGGTGGTCGTCGGTGATGACAGAGAGGTGTCAGTCCTTGGTGACTGTGTGGCACGGCTCACATTGCCCGGCTTTACTACCAGTGTCCGCCTCACCATGCTTGATCTCATGGATCCGTTTGACGTTGTTCTTGGAGACCCGTGGCTTGTGCACCGCAAGGCACTCATGTGCTTCGATTCGAAAACATTGCAGATAAGTAGTGGAAGGAGAATGGTCACCCTGTCTCCAATTCCACAAATTCAACGACCTGAAACGAAGGCTCAATCAAGCCTCTCGGCGCTCAAAGTGAAACGATGACTTCGACAAGAGTGCCGCTATTTTCTTGCAACCCTGAAGAAAATGGATGATGAGGCAGAGGGTGAAGTACCCCATGGGGTCGCAAACATACTCTCAGAATTCTCAGATGGTTTTGAGGCACCGCCGGATGGGCTACCACCTCGACGAACGGTCGGACATACCATTCCGTTGGAGCCCAGGGTTGTGCCTCCCTTTCAGTCCATGTATCGCTTGAGCCCAACAGAACGATAAGAAGCAGAAGCCCAAATCAAGGAATACCTCCGGAAGGGTTGGATTGAGCCAAGCTCTTCCCCGTTGGAGCACCGATCCTGTTTGTGAACAAGAAAGATGGAGGCCTCAGGATGTGCGTGGACTATCGGGCATTGAACAAACTTACTGTCAAAAACCGGTACCCGCTCCCACGCATCGAGGACCTACCCTACTGCCTGGTGATTTCGTTCATCTAGCACTTGCGAATTTAGAAAACTTTAATTTCGTTGTCGGGTTTATATCATCCCGCTTTCTTTAAATTCGTCGAAAGTGTGAAAGTGCTCCCTTAAATTCGACGACGAGTCCCGGTCAATTTTGCGATTCGTCGAACAAGTGCGTCCGCTCGTCTCAATCTCTGCAGTCGTGTCAGGTTTTCGTGCGCGTCGCTGAGATGACAGCGATGTGACGCGCTGGAACTCGCTCCAACAGCCAATCACGACAGTCACGTCAGTGACAACGCGGCAAACACAGCCATGGTGAGTGAAATGAAGCCAGATTCGAACGTCGCACTTTCGAGCCATTATGTTCCTACACGAAGGAGCGACAACGATGCGAACAAGACAGGTTGGTTAATATATCCCGAAAACAAAAAATGAGTAGTGCCTCTTTAAATTCGATCATGTAGTGAGATAATTATTTTGATGCCTGGATAAATTCGACGAAGCGTCAAATTCGGCGAGATTCGGCCACAAAGAAAATAGTTAAAATCGAAATCACCAGGCAGTAGGGTATTTGACCAGCTTCACAGAGCGAAAGTCTTCACGTCTCTGGATCTATCACAAGGCTACCATCAAATCCAGATCACGGAGGAGGATGTCCCCAAAACAGCATTCATAACTCATCTCGGGCACTATCAATTTCTGGTCTTGTGTTTTGGACTGACAAATGCACCTGCAACATTCCAAGCAGTGATGCACAACATCTTCAAGGAACACCTCGGGAAATCGGTCCTGGTGTATCTTGATGACATCCTCATCTTCTCCAAGAACCACGAAGAACACGAGCGACACCTCATAATGATGCTTGAGATTCTTCGTAAGAACCATTTTTTTGCCAAAAGAAGTAAGTGCAAGTTTGCGCAGCCAGAGCTTGAATACCTTGGCCACGTCATTAGTGGAGAGGGGATCCGGTTGGACCCTCGCAAGGTGCAGGTCGTGAAAGAATGGCCTCAACCCAAGAACGTCAGTCAACTTCGCTCTTTCCTTCGACTGGCAAATTATTTCCGGCGCTTTATGAGAGGTTATTCAACTCCGCTCTTTCCTTCGACTGGCAAATTATTTCCGGCGCTTAATGAGAGGTTGTTCCACGTTGGTGACCAAACACATGGGTTTGGTCAGCAAAATGCACTGAGGCTTTCGAGGCTGTGAAGACGATGCTGATCTCGACCATTTAGGGTTAATTGACGTAAAAACATGCACTCGAGTTCGAGTGCATCGGCCAAAAAAGCCGCGTCGGAAGTTTCTTTCCGACTTTGCCCTCGATTTCAGCGAAGACCCCTCTTTCGCCGAAATCGAGGGCGAAGTCCACCGTTCTGACATCGGCTTCGCCGATGTCAGAACGGTGGTCGTCGCTCGATCGCGAGGTCGCAATCAAGCAAAAACGTCCTTTTCATTTTTTCCCCACCACGCAAATCCACGTTCAACCCCTAGTTTGAATCCCAAACGTCAAACAAACCCATCCCCGAATTACATTCGGGGGTTTAGGGTTATATTTTTGCGCGGGCATCTACTGGGCCCCGCGGTAGCGGGGCCCAGCAAATTCCCTTCCATCGCAGGGGGAGTCTCGGACCCCCCATCCAAAACTACCCGCAAACCCCCCTCGAACAGTCACAAACCCCTCGCTCAAGGGGTTTGTGACTGTTTGACGACTTCGCTGGCGAAGCTCCGCCTGCGACGTCGCAGAGCCGGGCGAAGTCCGATTTCGCCCCCCGAAGTCGGACTTCCGACCCAAAATCGTGCACTGATCTACGAGTGCACGATTTTGGGTCGATTAACTCAATCTCATCTCGACACCGGTACTTGCACTCCCGAATCCAAAGAAGCCGTGGGAGGTATGCTGTGATGCATCAGGTAAAGGGTTGGGAGCTGTGCTCATGCAAGACGGCCACCATGTTTCCTACGAGAGTCGCAAGCTCTTAGATGCAGAGACCAGGTATACCACTAGGGATCAGGAGCTGTTGGCAGTCGTGCATGCTTTCAAAGTATGGCGCTGTTATCTCGAAGGTGCCGAGGGACAAATCACGGTGGTCACAGACCACAACCCCCTCACGTACTTTCAGACGCAACCGAACCTTTCAAGATGGCAGGCACGGTGGAGTGAATACTTAAGTCGCTTTGCATTCACGTGGCAGTACAAACCAGGGCGGGTTAACGTGGCAGGCCCATTGAGTCGAAACCCAACACATTTGAGCTTCATGCTGAGCGAGAATGAGATCACAAATCGGCACTTTGTCGCTGTTGCGACGGCGACAACATTGCACAAAACCCACTCCACCCACCCCCAAGACCACTGGTCAGTGTGAAGCCTTTCAAGAATCGCATTCGGATGGGCTACACTTTGGACCCCTGGTTCGCCAAGCCAAAAAACATTGAACGCCATGGCCTTGTGGAGGTTGCCGGGTTATACTGGCATGGTGAGCAGGTGGTGGTCCCGGATGTCAATAACTTGCGACAACAGATCATGTTCGAGTTTCACAATCCGCCCTCCTCAGGTCACATCGGAACGAAGAAGACAGGACATGCGCTGGCTCAGCACTACTGGTGGCCAGGGTGGAGCAGTGACGTCAGAAAGTACTACATGGTGTGTGACCTGTGCCTTCGCAACAATACTTCAAACAAGGCACCTGCGGGGCTCCTCCAGCCTCTACAACTCCCGGACACCCCATGGGAGTCAGTGTCCATGGATTTCACCATGGGACTCCCAGAGACCAAGAAAGGCCACGATGCCATCTTGGTCGTTGTGGACAGGGCAATAGGAATGGCCCATTTCATGCCCACAACAACTCGCGTCACAGCGGAAGAGACTGCCAGGCTTTTCTACGAAGGCGTCATCAAGTACCACGGCTTACCCATCCGCATCATCTCCGACCGTGACCTGCGCTTTGTAAGCCGGTTCTGACTTGCATTGCAAGAACGGTTTGGAACGCGGTAAAGTATGTCCTCAGCATTTCATCTCCAAACTGATGGACAAACTGAGCGCATGAACCGCACACTCGAGCAGATGCTTCGCATGTACATCGCCCCAACAATTGAGGACTAGGACGACTATTTGGCACCAGCTGAGTTTACCGTGAACAATGTGGTCAATGAATCGACTTGTTTTATCCCATTCTTCCTCAATCACGGTCGGCATCCGGTGGTACCCGCTTCAATGGTGAAGTGCGGGGGCGGCAGTGATTAGGTGCCCTCCGCCCAGGCCTTTGTCGAGCGCATGGACGCCCTCTGGCGGGATGCCAAGGCCCATTTGTATGCAGCTCGACAGCACCAGAAGGCCTATGCTGACCAGAGACATCGTGAGCTGACGTTCTCTATCGCAGATCGTGTGCTTTTAAGCACGCGGAATTTGCGGTTGAAAACGCTGGGTGCACAATAGATGTTGCCGAAATGGCTGGGACCCTTCACAATTACACACAAGTTGGGAAGTGTGGCCTATCGGTTGACTCTCCCACCAGCCATGCACATCCATGGTACCTTTCACGTGAGTCTCCTCACACCCTACATAGCAGAGGGATCTGTTCAGCCACCCCCTGTTGTTCTCCTTGCCGCGGAAGGCCAGTGTGAGGTGCACCGCATCCTCCAACACCGTGAGTGCAATTTGCACACACGAGTAGTTAAAGAGTAGCTCATCCACTAGGCCGGTTGTGGACCTGACCACAACACTTGGGAGCCAGAGTCGCGAGTGCCACCTGCGACAATTGCGGAGTACTGGGAGGAACTGGCTGCCCGCCGGAACAAGCGTGCCCTCGGGGGTACCACCCCGGCACGAGCCCCCTTGAGAGGATAACGGCATTGACCCTTGGGCTGATCTTTGGCTTACTCCCGACAGCTTGTCACGGAGACGCCTGGGCACCTGTCCAGGGGTCGCTTCATGTAAAGGGGGAGGAAGCGTGGCCACTGTTTCTTCTTTGAAAGCTGAACACCTTCTGAATTCTGAAATGTGCTAAATCATGATGTTATCCTCTTCATGGACTGACGCTTTTACCGTCAATGATAGATGGCCGTGTACAAACTACCTCTTTAGAATAGAGAAAACCGAATCGAGGACGATTCGTAGCTAAAGGGGGAGGAATGTAACACAACAAACGTTTGGAAAACAGAACCTAAAATTTACAGTCAAGAAAAACTGTCGCAATCATTACCTGATTGTAACAGTCTTTCTGACACTGTTCTGCGATCGACACCATGAGGTCACATCAAGCTTGATGCAAGCGCGTGAAGGAAATAGTGGAAAACGAATCCAAACAGCCATCTTGACAGAAAATACGGTCACAAAGTTTCTACCGTTCTTTCTAACGGAATACATAAATAATTACAAATAATAAATAAATCATAACTTTACAAAGAAACATCAACGTAACTTCGAAAGGCGTGGCGAACCATGACGACTCGGGCAAGGAAAAGACCACTCCGACGAGGAGGACGGTCATTCAGTTTTACAACGTAAACTTTTCCGAGCTCGCCGAAGCCTTTCGACGCTAAGTTTGAGCACTCGCTTTACACACTTCAGCTCAAAATTTATAATCTACACGGCTCATTGATCATTGGAGACTCCTATGCGGTGGGGTTAGTGGATGTTTTATGCTCACCCTAGCGGTGGAAAACAATGTTCGGCTCGACGAGAGAGAGGCTGGCCAATAACATTTTTGCAAAGAAGAACACTTGTTTCGAAGTTGTTAATGGCTGCAGCGTGGAGAAGAGCACACTGGTTGGATGAAAGGTCTCGTTCCCTCTCGAATGTTTGTAGTGGAACGAGACTATATGAACCACACAAATATATTATGGATGAATAATAAAATATAAAAAAATGAACTTGTCAAATAACCCTTTTAACATTGCCTACCGTGTGCTCCTTTTACTTCAAGTTGGCGTTCATTATTGTTGAGACAGACTGGTGGATCAAACCTTTTGTCCTTAGTAAACGTCATCTATACTGGTATTGGATTGCTTATAGCATGTGCCTTTCCTTCGTACCTGTACTTCCTGTCGCCAGGTGCCTTGGAGACTGCTTGGGACATCGCCATTGACAAGTTTGGCCTTGTGTTTAGGAGGCACTAGCTTTTTCTTTGAAAGAAGAGGGCAACATGATAAAGAATGGGATAAATTGACCAGATAATCCTGGGTTGGGCCCTGTCTGTAGCACATGCGTCGGGTGCGTCTGGAGGAAGAGTATTTAAGGCTACCTGGTTTCCTAGCCTGCTGGAAGCTCCGCCCTGGTGGCGGTCGTCAGCACCGTACGCCGACCTGGACGGTTGGGCAGTCATTTCCACGCCCAGGCTCGATTGGCCGTCTCACCTTTTTAGAGTCCCGAAATTTTTAGCGGATGGCTCCGATTGTCTTATATCCCCTCTAGTTCAATCGGAGGTCCTATTCTCTATACCATGGTCGATGCTAGTGAGCTGATAACTCGACGAGAGAATAAAGCATATTTGAAAAGTTTCAGAAACAGCACGCCCGTTGTAATCGTGCCGTCATCGCTGCCTACAGCTGGAGGCTCTCATGTTACATCGGAGTATGGCGTAGGTCAGATTAGCGAGCCAGATCAGTCCATCGGTCACGTATTTGGAAAGGGTAAATCGACAAAATATTATGTATTTAGGACCACTCCTTATGCGAAGTGATGGGTCTTACTCCAGGTCTGTGTCTTCCTCCGACCTGAAATCCTAGAAAAGCGGAGGCTCCTATCTGACTGAGGTTCCTTACGGAATACTCCTATCTGACAGGTTTCATCGGCAGACTTGACGCAACGTTCAGTCCACTCGTCGACGTTGCCACTCGTTGCAGAAAAAATATTCGGATTGCTTATGTTGCGTCAACCATCTCGTTTTTGCAGAGAATTTATTCGGAAGACTTTGATCCGCCGCAGCCGATGTATGCGCCTGATGTTTGATGGGTATACGACGGAGCCGACGCCTGGAGGTTCAATCACGGTGCAATCTCCTCGCTTCTCTAGACTTGGACTCATCTTGTTTTGCGAAGGTTCCGTTTGGAAAAAGGTTGTTTGGGTGAAATAGCTCGGATACCCGCACTGCGCACACTTTAAAGCTGGCATACCCACGGGTCGAATATTTGGCACGGCATACCCGGTGCACTAAAAAATAGTAACGGCATACCCATGAATAATATGGCTGCTCACGGCATACCCGGACCTTTAGAATTAGTAACGGCATACGGGCATCCTATTTCCTTTTTTCAAGTGATGGGTATGCCATGTTTAATTTTGAGTTTGGTTCCTATTTATTGAAAACGTCGTCTGTGTATTCGACCAATGTGATTTCATCTTTATAAAATTAACTCCTTTGTTGTGTGTCGGATTGGATTTGTCGACTGATAATGAACATATCTATCTAATAAAGTTTGCAAACGGGAACATGTACGTGATTTTTGAGTCCTATTGTGGGGGGTTAGTGTCATCTCGACTTATTTCGGGACATGCACCATCTTGACTTCAGCGACGTCTCATTCACTCGGTAGAACAGTGTGTTGTTCCGCAACATTTTGTTTTGTATCTTGTAGTGAGCGCCAATGACGTGGCAGGTAAGGGACTGACAGATTTCTGGTTCGGCACACTACATTTGTATCGTGCGTGTTTCAAGGATGTATATTGTCGTGGAGGGTGTCCCGCCGACCTCGTCCACGACAGTTTCTCGATACAAAATGGCAGGTTCGGTAGCGAAACCAGAATTGTATCGATACATTTATCAACCAGAGGGCGTCGCGGAGAGTCGCATGGCGACCCTCCGCGAGGCCCTCCGATAAGTCAACCGCCTCGCGAACTCGCGTCGCTGTCAACTTACTGTTCCGCTGGCCGAGGGATCCGGGCTCAATTCCCGGTGGTACATCAGCGCTTCACAATTTTTTTGTCAAGTTGTCGTGGGCTTCCAGTTCCGGCGCTGCCGCTCGCCTTATTAGCGCGTAGGTACATTTTTTCTGGGTAGCGCCTACAACAATAAATTTTTGTTGTGGAAGAGGTTCGATGCCGCTCACTACAAAAAAAAATGTTGCGGAACAACGCACAGATCTCGGCGCATCCTTTGGGCGTACACGTGTCTTTTTGGCGTATGCGGAACGTCCGCTCGCCGAACAGTGCGTGACACTGACAGCCACTGTGCGCGACCAAAAAAAACTCTACCCTCACAGGACGCATGCAACACGTCACGTAAGTCCCAGTGTGCACAAAGGTTGTGCGCACAATGACGAGTGGCGACTCTTGTCTTGTCCTATTGCAGGTCATAACGGGACCTATTTCGTAAAGAACAACGTTTCTCCTACATTCTGCATAATGTCTTATCACGTTTTTTGCATTACATCTTTCATTTCGAGTTTTACTTAAACGAAACGAAACAGACGTCAACCGTCGGATGGCCTAATCTAGCTGCAGGAATCATCC
>SZWC01025313.1:0-10114 GCA_023375785.1 Penium margaritaceum
GTAGCAAGCTCATGCAGATCCTTGTGTTGGTTGAATATGCGCATGATAATCGAGCGGATGTAGATAAAAGAGGAGTGGGCATAGTGGCGTAACCACGTGCACTGCAAAAGTTTTCGGCATGGGTGCACGTCGTTGCGAGGTGGGCGATGCGTCCGGGCGGTTCCTTGTGCTGAGCGGAAGATGATGTGAAAACAAACCGGGAGGATGCAGAGACGGTTGATGGCTGAGTGGGCACAGGGGAAGAACCACATGCGCTGCGAAGGCTAAGGAGAATAACTAATGCGGAGGCGATGCGGATGGTTGACGAGGATGTTGATGCTGATGAGGAGTGACAAATGAAGGTGAGATACAGAGTGCTAAGGGCCACTGATAAAGATGATGAAAAACAAAAGACGGCTGGTAATGCTGAAGGAAGATGCAAGCCGAGACAGGCAAAGGATGGCAAGAGAAGAGGCAGTTGGGAGACAACCACGTGCTCCACTTGCGGGAGAGTGACGGCTT
Source organism: Penium margaritaceum (assembly GCA_023375785.1). Classification (NCBI taxonomy): domain Eukaryota; kingdom Viridiplantae; phylum Streptophyta; class Zygnematophyceae; order Desmidiales; family Peniaceae; genus Penium; species Penium margaritaceum. Next base: position 502 of record SZWC01025313.1, read on the forward strand.
GTTCCCCAATTGGCCCGAGATGGACGGGCAGGAAGACTGGTGGTGTCCAATGTCCTGTCGGCTAGAGGAAGTCAATTGTAGGAGAGGAAGTCGTATAGAGAGCAGAGGCACTTGTTCGCTGATGCCAGGAGAGTGACAGCTTGTTCCCAAGTTGGCTCGCACGGGAGTAGGAAGACTAGTGGTGTCCGATGTCCTGACGGTGAGAGTCCCACTGCTGCTGCTGACATTGCGAGAAGGCAGTGCGAGGACGCGGCTCAAAGGGAAGGATGCAAAGGCGAGGATGGGAGGTGATTCAGTACAAGCAGTTGACAAGAGAAGGAGAGCAAAACGGAGGTACTTGTTTTGGCTGAGGTGACGAGAGGTAGCAGATGGCGGAGTCAAGAAATTGCTCGGAAGTTGTGAGTGGGCGGCGCCTCGGGGGTTGCTTGCTGCTGTTACGGATGGCAGGTCACCAAGTTGTCGGCCACGGACGCAGAATGGACGCACGGCTTCCTTAGGATGACGGGACGTTCCTTCAGTACTAGGAGCAATTAAAGCGGTGCTGTTGATTTCAACTGATATCAAAGCGGGGAGATGCAAAGTAGTGGTGGCAACGGCAGAGGAGTGCAGATCCGAGACGCAAAGTAATGATGACGACAGAGCGACGACGAGGTCACGGGGCACCAGGTGATGTTGCCTGATGCTCTCATACCATGTAAGAAGAATGCAATGAGCGAGGACAGCAGGAGCAGAAGCAAGCACAAGCAATGCAGCGATGTAGAATGCAACGAGCGAGGACACCAGGTGATGTTGTATTGGGCTTGCTCTAGTTGCCTTGGGCTTGCTCCAAATGTCCTGGGCTTACTACGTATGTCTTGGGCTTGCTCCAGTTGTGTTGGCCTTGCTCCAAGTTTCTTGGGCTTGCTCTAGTTGCCTTGGGTTTGCTCAAGTTGTCTTGGCATTGCTTCAGTTGTCTTATACTTGCTCCAGTTGTCTTGGCCTTGCTCTAGTTGTCTTGGTCTTGCTCAAGTTGTCTTGGGCTTGCTCCAGTTGGCTTGATCCACTTGTCTTGGGATTGCTCCAGTTCTCTTGGCCTTGCTTTAGTTGTCTTGGGCTGGATCCAGTTGTCTTGGGCTTGCTCCATTTGTCTTGGCCTTGCTCCAGTTGTCTTCGCCTTGATCAAGCTGTTTTGGACTTGCTTCAAGTGTCTTGGGCTTGCTCTAGTTCTCTTGGCCTTGCTCCAGTTTTCTTGGCCTTGCTCCTGTTGTCTAATGCCTGCTCTAGTTGTCTTGCGCTTGTCCCAGTTGTCTTCGACTTGCTCCAGTTGTCTTGGGCTTGCTCTAGTTGTTGTGGGCTTGCTGTAATTGTCTTAGGCTTGCTCGAGTTGTCTTCTCCTTTCTCCAGTTGTATTGGCCTTGCTCCAGTTGTCTTGGCCTTAGTCCAGTTGTCTTGGCCTTGCTCCACTTGTCTTAGGCCTGCTTCAGTTGTCTTGGGCCTGCTCAAGTTGTTTTGTGTTTGCTCCAGTTGTCTTGGGCTTGCTCCAGTTGTCTTGGCCGTGCTCCAGTTGTCTTGGGCTTGCTCCAGATGTCTTGGCCTTGCTCCAGTTATCTTGGGCTTGCTCCACCTGTCTTGGCCTTGCTCCAGTTTTCTTGGCCTTGCTCCAGTTGTCTTGGGCTTGCTCCACTTGTCTCAAGCTTGCTCTAGTTGTCTTGTGCTTGCTCCAGTTGTCTTGGGCTTACTCCAGGTGTCTTGGCATTGCTCCGGTTCTCTTGGGCTTGTTCCAGCTGTCTTGGCAATGCTCCAGTTATCTTGGCCTTGCTCCAGTAGTCTTGGCCTTGCTCTAGTTGTTTTGGCCATGCTCAAATTGTCTTGGACCTGCTCTAGTTGTCTTGGGCTTGCTTTAACTGTATTGGCCTTACTCCAGTTTTATTTCGCCTGCTCAGTTGTCTTGGGCTTGCTCCTGTTGTCTTGGGCTTGCTCGAGTTCTCTTGGCCTTGCTCCAGTTGGCTTGGGCTTGCTCCAGTTTTCTTGGCCTTGCTCCATTTGTCCTGGCTTGCTGTAGTTGTCTTGGGCATGCTCTTATTGTCTTGGGCTTGCTCGAGTTATCTTGGCCTTGCTCTAGTTGTCTTCGATTTGCTTTAGATTTCTTGGGCTTGCTCTAGTTGTCTTAGGCTTGCTCTAATTGCCTTGGCCTTGCTCTAGTCGTCTTGGCCTTGCTCTAGTTGTTCTGGGCTTTCTCCAGGTGTCTTGGGCTTGTTCCAGTTATCTTGGCCTTGCTACACTTTTCTTGGGCTAGCTCCAGTTGTCTAGGGCTTTCTCTAGTTATCTTGGGCTTGCTCCAGTTGTCTTGGCCTTGCTCCAGTTGTCTTTGGCTTGCTCCAGTTGTCTTGGGCTTGCTTCAGTTGTCTTAGCCTTGCTCCAGTTGTCTTTTCCTTGCTCCAATTGTCTAAGGCTTGCTCTAGCTGTCTTTGACTTGCTCCAATTGTTTTGGGCTTGCTCTAGATGTCTTGGGCTTACTCTAGCTGTGTTCGCCTTGCTCCAGGTTTCTTGGGCTTGCTCCAGTTGTCTTGGGTTTGCTCTAGTCATCTTGGCCTTGCATTAGTTGTCTTGGACTTGCTCCAGATGTCTTGGGCTTGCTTTTGTTGTCTTGGGCTTGCTCCAGTTGTCTTTGTTTTGTACCAGTTGTCTTCGGCTTGCTCTTGTTGGCTTGATCCACTTGTATTGGGCTTGTTCCTGTTGTCTTGGGCTTGCTCCAGTTGCCTTGGGCTTTCTCCACTTGTCTTGGGATTGATCTAGTTATATTGGCCTTGCTCTAGTTGTCTTGAACTGGTTCTAGTTGTCTTGGGCTTGCTCCAGTTGTCGTGGCCTTGCTCCAGTTGTCTTGGTATTGCTCCAGTTTTTTTGGGCTTGCTTCAGGTGTCTTGGGCTGGCTCCAGTTCTCTTGGTTTTGCTCCAATTTTCTTGGCCTTGCTCCAGTTGTCTTAGGCTTGCTCCAGTTGTCTTACGCTTGTCCCAGTTGCCTTGGGCTTTCTCAATTGTCTTGGGCTTGCTCCAATTGTCCTCGCCTTGCTCTAGCTGTCTTGGGTTTGCTCCAGCTCTCTTGGCCTTGCTCTAGTTGTCTTGGTCTTGCTCCAGTTGTCTTCGCTTTACTCAAGTTGTCCTGGCCTTGCTTCAGTTGTCTTGGGCCTGCTCTAGTTGTCTTCCGCTGGATCCAGTTGTCTTGGCCTTGCTCAAGTTGTCTTGGCCTTGCTCTAGTTGTCTTGGGCGTGCTCGAGTTGTTTTTGGCTTGCTCCAGTTGTCTAAGGCTTGCTCCAGTTTTCTTTGCCTTGCTCCAGATTTCTTGGGCTTGCTCCAGTTGTCTTGGCCTTGCTCTAGTTGTCTTGGGCGTGCTCGAGTTGTTTTTGGCTTGCTCCAGTTGTCTAAGGCTTGCTCCAGTTTTCTTTGCCTTGCTCCAGATTTTTTGGGCTTGCTCAAGGTGGCTTGGGCTTGTTCCAGTTATCTTGGCCTTGCAACATTTTTCTTGAGCTTGCTTGAGTTGTCTTGGGCTTACTCCAGTTGTCTTTGGCTTGCTTGACTTGTCTTGGCCTTGCTCCAGTTGTCTCGGCCTTTCTCTAGTTGTCTTGGGCTTCGTCCACTTTTTGTGGGCTTGCTCCAATTATCTTCGGCTTGCTCCTTGTGTCTTGGGCTTGCTCCAGTTGTCTTGGGCTTGCTCCACTTGTCTTGGCCTTGCTCCAGTTGTATCAGGCTTGCTTCATTTGTATTGGGCTTGCTCTGGTTGTCTTGGGCTTGCTCTAGTTATCTTTGGCTTGCTCCATTTGTCTTTGGCTAGGTCCACTTGTCTGCGGCTTGCTCCGGTTGTGTTGAGCTTGGTCCAATTGTCTTGCGCTTGCCCCAGTTGTCTTGGGCTGGCTCCACTTGTCCTGGCATTGCTCCAGTTGTATCACGCTTGCTCCATCTGTCTTGGGCTTGCTCCAGTTGTCTTAGCCTTGCTCCAGTTATCTTTGGCTTGCTCTAGTTGTATTTGGCCTCCCTTAGCTGTCTTAACCTTGCTCGTGCTGCCTATGACTTGTTCCAGTTTTCTTGGGCTTGCTCTAGTTGTATTGGGCTTTCTCTAGTTGTCTTGGCCTTGCTCTAAATGTCTTGGCCTTGCTCCACTTTTTTTGGGTTTCTCCAGGCGTCTTGGGCTTGCTCCAATTCTCTTGGCCTTGCTCCAGTTTTCTTGGCCTTGCTCCAGTTGTTTAGGGCTTGCTCCGGTTGTCTTGGCCTTGCTCCAGCTGTCGTAGGCTTGCTCAAGTTGTCTTGGTCTTGCCCCAGTTGTCTTGGGCTTGCTCCAGTTGTTTTGGGCTTACTCCAGTTGTCTTGGCCTGCTCCAGCTGTCTTTGGCTTGCTCCAGTTGTCTTGGGCTTGCTCCAGTTTTCTTTGCCTTGCTCTTGTTGTCCTGGCTTTGCTCAAGTTGTCTTGGGCTTGCTCCAGTTGTATGGCCTTACTCCAGTTGTCTTGGAATTGCTCCAGTTGTCTTGTACTTGCTCCAGTTGTCTTGGGCTTCCTCCATGTGTCTTGGGCTTGCTCCAGTTGTCTTGGGTTTGCTCCAGTTGTCTTTGTGTTGCTCTAGTAGTTTTGGGCTTGCTCCAGTTGTCTTAGAATTGCTCCAGTTGTCTTGGCCTTGCTCCAGCTGTCATAGGCTTGCTCCAGTTGTCTTGTGCTTGTCCAAATTGTTCTAGGCTTGCTCCAGTTCTCTTGGGCTTGCTCCGATTGTTGTTGTCAGAGGAATGCAATGAGCGACGGCAGCAGGAGGAGAAGCATGTAGAAGCAACGGTTGTACGCGGGCGGGTTAAAGAGGTGACGTAAGCAGAGAGGGGCGAGTAGTTCCGAGAAGTGAGCCACGATGCTTCAAGAGAGATGAGAATTTGGAGTTGCAAGGTAGGCAGGGGTCCGAGAGAGGATTGTGATGATGAGGTAGGTGACTGAGGACAAGTGCTGAGCGAAGGATGATGGAGCGAAGGGCAGTGAGCTGAGAGTGGTTGGCGAAGGCAAGAGGATCAAAAAGCAAGTAGAGCGAGAATAGGGCGGCATAGCCGGGGAACCAAAGGGACACGATGGGCAGAATTGTCCTGGTGAAACTAGGAGGAGATGAACATCCTCCTTATATCAAAGGCAGAACAGGACAAAGCATATGCAACGGCTTCTTGTGCACTAGCCGGACGTGCGTGCGGTCGAACCGCTTATTAGGGGATTTCTCGGTATTGTACCGTTGGTCGGTTCTCGCGGTCAACAATTCGTGCGTGATGAGACCGAGGTGGTTCATGCCGAGGCTTGAACCGTTGTTTAGAGTGCTCGGAATTTCCGAGAGAGAAGGACCCCGAGACTCCTAGAGATGAACCCGTCAGTTGTTCAGCCTTAACAGAGACATAATTCTGACAACCCCCCTTGAATCTGTCAAGGCAGTAGGTCTTTCCAGCTTCTCTTGTTGTGTTCCATTGAGATGAACTTCACTGACCCTCCGCAATAAGGCCTTGCCATATGAGGGGTAAGTTGCAGTCATGCTTGGCCAAAAGAAAGTGGAGCATGGGGTCGACAAGTGTACGAAGCCCACGTCTGAGTTCCGTGCTAAAACATTGAAGCCGGGCATGAAACTCGCCAGGACTATAGTGGTCGCTATGACTGTAGTAGAGTGGTTCTCAAACAAGAGATCTCACAATGAGGAAGTGGAAGAGGTGATAGGGTGTAAACGTTTTGTAGACGATCTGTTGTCATTCATTGACGTTGGTCGCTGTGACATCAGCCTCATCGTCCTCTGAGAGGAAGAATAGCTTGGGGATGTTTGGCAGACTAGGGAAGACGTCCACATGATAAATGTGGAGACAGTAGGAGCGTTTGGACCACGCACACTCCAGCAAGGAGTACCATCGCTGAGCTGCAATTTCAATTCGATGTTCAATGAGGTGGTAGATAAGAGCGAGGCGCGTACACTCCATATGGCAGCGAAGGTGGCGTCGTAATTCTTGGGGTGACGCAGGTTGCTGTGAAGATGGTCATATTTGCCAAGCAGCAACCCTGCCACCTTGTACTTGTTGATGTAGATGTCGCGTGCACTGGAAATGACACTGCCCGACCAACTGAGGATGTTGCTGGCATTGGGGGCAAGAATAGGGAGATCAGCCCACGCAGTAGACAGCTTGTCCATGATATAAATGTAGGTGAGACAACGGAGAAGCAGAGAGGAGATGAAGGGAGATGACAAAGGAGGATCAACAGATGGCAGAGTGGGCGCAGGGGCGAAACCACATGTGCTACGGAAATTTTGGCGTGGGCGCAGGTCGTCGCGATCCGGGTGATGCCATAGGGCGGATCATTGTGCTGAGCTGGTTAATGAAAGTGCATGCCGGCTGAGAGCGACTTGATGGAGGAGTGGGCGCAGGGGCAAAACGTCGTATACTATTGCAATAGGGGGATAGAATGCGGCAAGGGGAAGGCGAGAGCCAACGCGCCGCGAGAAAATCTGTTGGTGGGGTGGGTGCAAGCTGCTGCAAAGCAGGAAGCTAGCTTGTGCACGATCGTGTGCTGGCCACAGATGCGAATAATGACGGTAGAAGCTAATGATAAGGAAGTGGGCGTAGGGGCAAAACCACGTGTGCTACGGAAATTTTCGGCGTGGACACACGTCGTCGCGGAACGGGCGATGAGACCGGACGGGTCCTTGTGCCGAGCGGAGGATGATGATGAAACAAAGAAGCAAACGATGATGAAGGCAACTGATGGTTGAGTGGATGCAGGGGCCGAACCTTGTGCACTGCAGAGTAGTGCGGATGATAGCAAGGATGATGCTATTGGCAAAGGACGACTCGAGGGAGGCAGATAACGCTGAGTTGAGGAAGGATCCTGGAGCGGAGATGATAAGGAGGGCTAAAGACAGCGGATGAAGATGAAGGAGGGCGTGGCGGAGGCGAAGGATGGAGGTCGCGGCAGGCAGAGTATGACAAGGCGGCACGGTGGGGAGCACGAGTGACACAATCACTTGCTCTAATTTCAGGAGAGTGACGACTTGTTCCCCAGTTTGCCGGAGACCGACGGGCAGAGAGACTGGTGGTGTCCGATATCTTAGCAGCTAGAGGAAGCCGGTTGCAGCAAAGGGAGTCATGCGGCGAGCCGAGACACTGGTCCGCTGATGTCAGGAGAGTGACAGCTTGTTCCCCAATTGGCTGGCAATGGGAGCAGGTAGACTGGCGGTGTACGATGTCCCCCAAACGTTACGTTGCTGCTGTTGACGACACGAGAAGGTGGTGCGAGGATGCAGCTCGAGATGACGAGTACAAGTAGGTTGAAGATGAGGGGGAAGATGAATTTGATGACGCTAAAGAAAGGAACTGAGAAAGACAAAGATTCTTGCGGAAGCTGAGATGACGAGAGGTAGCAAGCAGCGAGCGGCAGGAAGCGACCAAGAAGTTGACGTCAGGAGGCGGCTCGGGAGCTGGTTGGGCTGTTTTGGACAACAAGTCACCAAGTGTTGGCCACGGGAATGGACACAAGGGCTTCCTCAGGATGACGGGACATTTCTTTAGCGTGAGGAACACTCCAAGCGGTGTTGCTGATGTCAGCTATCGTCAAAGCAGAGAGGCGCGAAGTGACGCTGGTGGCGGCGGAGGAGCAGAAGCAGGTAGAAGCAATGGTGGCGGCAAAGCGATGACGCGGTCAAGGGGCTCTAGGTGATGTTGCCTGATGCTCTTAAACCATGTCAGAGGAATGCAATGAGTGACGGCAGCAGGAACAGAAGCAGGTAGAAGCGACGGTTGCGCGCAGGCGGGTCAAAGAGGTGACGTAAGCAGAGAGGGGCGAGCAGTCCTTAGAAGTTAGCCGCAAAGCTTCAAGATACGTGAGAAGTCAGAATTACAAGGCAGGCAAGGGTCAGAGAGATGTTTGTGATGACAAGGCAGGTGACGGACAAGGGCACTGAGCTAAGAGTAGTTTGCAAAGGCAAGAGGATTGAGAGGCAAGTAGAGCAAGAACATGGTGGCGAAGCCACATAACCGAAGGGAACGGGATGGACAGAATTGTTCTGCTTTAACTAAGAGGGATAAACATCCTCCTTATATCAAAGGCAGAACAGGACAAAGCATATGCAACGGCTTCTTGTGCACTAGCCGGCCGTTCTTGCGGTCAAATTGCCTATTAGGGGACTACTTGGTATCGTGTCATTCATCAACGGTTTGTGCGTGATGGGACAGAGGTGGTTCATGCCGAGGCTTGAACAGTTATCGAGAGTGCTCCACATTTCCGAGAGAGAAGGACCCAGAGACTCCTGTAGATGAACCCGTCAGTTGTTCTGCCTTGAGAGAGAACTCATTCTGACAGTCTTGGCCTTGTTCCAGATGTCTAGGGCTTGCTTCAGCTGTATTGGCCTTGCTCCAGTTGTCTTGGCTTTGCTCCCGTTGCCTTGGCCTAGCTCCAGTTGTCTTGGCCTTGCTCCTGTTGTCTTGGGCTTGCTCAAAATATCTTGGGCTTGCTCCGGCTGTAGTGGTTGTGTTTCAGTTGTCTTGAGCTTGCTCCAGTTGTCTTGGCCTACCTCCTGTTGTCCTAGGCTTGCTTCTATTGTCTTGGGCTTGCTCCAGTTGTCTTCGGCTTGCTCCAGATGTCTTGGTCGTGCTCCACTTTCCTTGGGCTTGCTCCAGTTGTCTTCAGCTTGCTCCATTTGTCTTCGCGTTGCTCCATATGTCTTGGGCCTGCTCCAATGGTCTTGGGCTTGCTTAAGTTGTATTGGGCTTGTTCCAGTTGTTTTGGCCTTACTCCTGTTTTCTTGGCCTTGCTCCAGTTGTCTTAGACTTCCTCCAGTGGACTTGGCCTTGCTCCAGTTGTCTAAGGCTTGCTCCAGTTGTCTTGGGCTTGTTCCAGTTGTATTGGAATTCCTTCAGTTGTCTTGGCCTTTCTCCAGTTGTCATGGGCTTGCTCTAGTTGTCTTGGGCTTGCTCTAGTTGTCTTGGGCTTGCTCCAGTTGTCTTGAGCTTGCTCCAAAAGTCTTGAGCTTGCACCAGTTGTCTTGGAATTGCTCCAATTGTCTTGGCCTTTCTCGAGTAGTCTTGGGCTTTCTCTAGTTGTCATGGCTTTGCTCCAGTTGCCTTGGACTTGCTCCAGTTGTCTTGGGCTTGCTCCAGTTGTCTTGGGCTTGCTCCAGTTGTCTTGGCCTTGCTCCATTTGTCTTGGGCCTTCTTCAGCTGTCTTGGCCTTGCTTTAGTTTTATTGGGCTTGCTCCAGTTGTCTTGGCCTTCCTCCAGTTGTCTTGGGCCTGCTCTAGTTGTATTCGGCTTGCTCCGCTTGTAGTAGATGTGCTCTAGTTGTCTTAGGCTTACTCCAGTTGTCTTGGCCTCTCCCAGTTGTCTTGGGCTTGCTCCTATTGTCTTGGGCTTGCTATAGTTGTCTTGGGCTTGCTATAGTTGTCCTAGCCGTGCTCACGTTTCCGAGGGCTTACTCCAGTTGTCTTCGGCTTGTCTTGGGCTTGTCTTTGGCTTCTCTTGGGCTTGTCTTGGCCGCATTCAAGCTGTCTTGGACTTGCTCCAATGGTCTTTGGCTTCCTCAAGTGATATTGGGCTTGCTCTAGTAGTTTTGGCCTTGCTCCACTATTGTTTGCCTTGCTCCAATTGTC
>SZWC01025314.1:1891-22061 GCA_023375785.1 Penium margaritaceum
GGGGTGCGTGGCTGCGCTCACAGTACTTCTTACATCCGTTACTTAGGTATTTATTCATTATGTTTTACCCCACCAATACAAAAATTGTAATTTTCACTCCAACATAATCGCTAGAGGGTCTTCGCAATGTCTTCTGTTGCAGATTATTTTGGAACAACTCTTTTATGGGGAATAATGGCTACCACTACACATGAAATATTTTCGACTTCTCTTCATGTGGGAAACAGATAGACAGATAGGGGCGATCTTGGCCAAACGTTTCTGAAAGGGGACATCTTCTGTACTTTCTTACAATTGGGGCGTTTCTCACGTGGTCGGCCGAAAGTTGGGGCGATCGGAGAATGAGCCGTCAGGACACATGAAGCATTAACGATGTTTCAATCACCCTCGTTACACCGAGAATAACAAGGCGACGACGATTACTAGTGCTACGTTATTTTATATTTAACGCCATGCCTTCACATACGTGAACGTCGATCTTCGTTATTGAGGTATTCCGAGGCTCCATGCAATTAACGCACACGTCAGCGTTACTTAGTAATTAACGACGCTGTAATTCCACGGACCTTCGGTTTCCCTCCATTTCTATCGTCGCTGTTATGTTGCTGACGACCAATGATATTTCCATTCCTCACCACGTTACTGCCGCTGTAACGATGCCGTCGCGCAACTCCATCCGCACTAACAATATATCCGCGTTAATCCGTCACATTCATCGACCCTCGTTATTCCACGGAATTGACGATGGCTCCCCCACGCTTCGCGTCATCACATTTGCCAAATTTAATTCGCGAAAACATCTTGCTTGCCGAATCTAAAGCCTGGGCGGCAACCACATTTCCGCTTTTGTCCTATTACGATGAAAGCAATCTCGGCAGGTTCTGGCAACAGGATCACCGCCCACAGGGCGCTGATCCTGTTCCTTAAACATTCTACTTAGTAGAATGAGAACCCCCTCCATGGTAAGGAGTGCTGGTTGTGTTTGTGTGGTGACCACACAAACACACTGTGGTCATGCGTTCTTGTAGTCGAATATTCATTTACAGTCGCCCGAAGCCGCCGGCTGTGATTGGCAAGGCAATGCAGGAGGAGCCGACATTTGCTCGACATGATTATGTGCATTTGGCACATCCCCATGGAGCTTGGCAGCGAATCAAAGAGCGGACGTTTGACCCTCCCTCCAACCTCGTCGACGTTGTCGCGAGAACCGTTCGTTTACGAAGATCGCCGTGCGCGACTCATCGTGACCACCGTTGTAAGACGTCATTTCATTGCGAGATTGACACGTCATTTTTTCATCGATGTTCGCGCAGTCATCCGATTATAGAAGAGGAATTTACATAGTGAAACAAGCGCGTGGATCAGTCCTCAATGCCAAGGGGTTTGAAACAATGATGTCATCATTTGAGCGTTTTGTCCCACGCAAGTCCAATCCGTTGGAATGCACGGCCGAGACCCGTTGGTGCTTAAAATGAACGAAATTTGAGCAAGTTGGTCATGACATCGATGGATTGGATACTGTAGTGCATTGTCCTTCTCCAGTGGGAACGGATCTTGCCAGGCCTAATGGAAAATTTTGCAACGCGTCTAACGTCGCCACCCCATCACGAAGAAACTGCAAATTAAGTACAACACGACCTAGATCCTGTTCGACAATATGCTGTAGACATACGAACTAACACGACTGCGGCGTTCACACAAGCACAAAAGGAATCACAAGCCTACCGTCTCCAAAACACCCTGCCGGCTTAGTACGCTGATGGTGAGGCCATTCCGTGTACTGACATGCCCGTCCTCTACTATCAGCATATGCTGCTGACATTGTCCATTCCACATTAATAAAGTACTAGTATAGGAAACGAGTTAGTCTCCAATCCCTCGTCCCTCTGAAGTCCGGAAACTGCACTTTCCATAAAAAATTTAAGGCGAAAACTGCATAAATTAAGGCTTTGTCAATTGACGTATGAAGTTCATCCAATATTAGGGCCACAACATTCAATGAAGTCGTTTGATGAAGGCCACAGGAGAAAAGTCAAGGCACGTCTTGGGTTGTCAAATTTTATACTTGGTGCAGCTAAAAAAACGAACAAAAAGACAATGGTACCTAGTTGGAAAACAAGGGATACTTTCATAACAAGGCAATCCTTGGTGGGGCTGTAAAAGAAAAAAATGAAAGTCTAGAGACTTCTTTACATGTTGCAATTTAAGGCGATAAAAATACTTATCCTCGATTGAAAAAGGATAAACATACATAAAAGAAAACAAAAACACTCTCTTGCAATAATCAGTTGTGTGCCAACTCCAAATCTTTAAGGAACACATGCACATCTTTTCTCTCAATATAAAATGGACAAGTTTAGAAACCCAACTATTAGTCATTTCATTTTGAACCAAACCAAAGCAAAATGTACTTCACATAAGAAGCTACGTAGTCCTACCTCTTCATGTTGCACATTCATTCATTAAAAAAAAACTCAAAAAACAAGAAACTCATTCATGTGGTTCGTCAACGTCTTGAAATTCCCAATGAAACACTCCATCGTTTACCAAAGCCAACAATGCTTCCATTCCACTATCGGTGACAATTTTCCTTAATCTTACCACATAAGTGAGAAAAAAACAAATCATTGCCATAACACAATGTCAAGTACCATAATGCATACATTTTTTATGGCCAAGTTACGCTAAAAAGCATCTTTTTGGTGTATTCCATTAAATCGAGAGGGACCAAAAATTCATCCCTTAAAATGGAGGGAGGTGAGGTTCATGTGTTTTCATCTACAATGTCCTATAAGCCCTTGGAGGCCCTCTGAGGCTATCAATCTTTAGCTTGAATTTGAATGTGATTGGTCAGTTTGGTACTACAACCTCCTGAAACATCCTTGTGACCTTTCACCTACCTAAGACCCTTCATCCTTTAGGTGAAACTTCATCTCTCGTGGGTGGTTATGTAACCACCAAGGTGTTTATGCCGAACCTACAACCTCCAAGGCAAAGGCCTCTTGGGAGGCCCGTCAAGGATTAATTAAAGGAGCTCAAATAAAAAAGAACCAATAATGCCTTTAAATATTCCCTTAAAACATCAAATTCAATTTTATTCCTAGAGTGCACATATACAAGCCTCAACATCCGATAGTAGAAGCTAGTAACTTAGGATGCACCACATGTAAACGTCTGCTTCTCCTTAATTGAATACTGGTGAAATTATAAGAATGTTGCACTTATGATATTCTATTCTTATTCTGAAGTAATTAAGGGCAGGTGAGTCTTGGCTCCATAAATCTACACTTCCAACTATACCTATTCAACAGGTTGAGGGAACTCTTAAATCTGAAGATATCTACAATTATTTGAGATTCCAACATCCACGCCTTGTTTCTTTGTTTTCACAAAAAAATCACCCATCCCCATTCTACAATTTCTAAAATGGTGTCAAAGTATGGCAATTGCCTTTCAAAACAATAGTCTTTCCATCACATGCACAACACCATGGAAGGCAAGATGACAAATGTCTGTGATGTGCATGTAGTTCGACACCTCGAATAGAGTCAAAAAGCCACTTTTAGCACAAGCATACCAACTAAGGATGTGCTAGAGATTATGGACATGTATGCAATCCAATTCTTTTTTTTCCTAGTTGCTTATGAATTTTTGCCTCAAGTTTAACGAAGATACTCTACCCTCACACAAAAAATTCAAACTAAAGCATAAGGAGCAAGAAAATCCACTTCATCAAGCACACTGCTTGCTCACAAAGCTAGAGAAGCAATAGATCCTCTCACCACGGTCACAGAAATTATAGGACCATCCTCCAAAACACTAGCTAACGAAACTAAATTACCACCAAATCCTCCCAAGAGGGTAGCAAAGCTTTACATAATTTTTTATGGTGAAGCTAAGTGAGCATTATGATTCTCCATAAAGGCAACAACCAATGCTAAAACACTACGTCATATGAGCTTATAAATGTAGAAATAGAATTGACGTATGATCTGTAACAATGGACATATTTGCACCATTCCACACCAAAGCAACTCATGGAACTAGAATATCAGCCATTTTTGTTTTTCTAATGGATTGAAGACTGCCATTTTACAATAAACCAAAAAATAAAGCTAGAATAGTAAGAGTGAGCGTTGCATAAATTTCTTAGGCAAATCCAACTGGAACAATTGCAAAGGCTTCTTATGGAGGCAACAAATGGAACATCATTTTACAATGAACCAGCTCCCCTCACCACAACATGTACAAACATTTCCGCAAACATGGCCTAAAACATTGTAAAATCTCACATGAAACCAAGTGACAAAGTTTTCATTGAAGAGTGTGAGACTCTTTTGGTGTTAAATACGACAATGTTGCAAGCTTACAAAGGTAGAACACAAGAACATTAAACTCTTTTCATGCTAATAATAACTACTACATTATGTGAAGATACTTATTCTTACATGAACTGCAGCAAGAGGTTTCTAACATGATGGGCACATTTTTCATGATGGCAGCAAACAATGTTTGAAGATTCTACTCAAAACCAGTTGACAAAGATGGAAGAAAGGAGTGAAAAACCATTTTGCAATAGCTCAAACATCTTGAACACGAGCTAGAGAAGCAAGAAACAGATGGTGTAGATTCCTTTATGTTGACTTCAAGTGTTCCATCATGTAAAACCTTGGTTGTCGTAGTTGGACAATCAACTCAAATTTTAACTGATGTATGAATCATCACCTCAATGCATTCTTCATCACTGGGGATTAACCTAGTAATTAAAGATCCATTTCAAACTTTCCTACATTGATAAACAGTTTGATTATTGATATGGAATGCAAAGCTCATACACAGCACAACTCCTACACAACAAGATGTTGCTAGCCTTTATATATCTTGAAGATGGAGAACAACACTCGACATTAGCGCGTGAAAGCCGACAACATTGCTAATCAATTTCTATGTAGTTTATGAATTTTAAACAAAATTTGAATTTCAAGTTTGAAGCTGAAAGTAAAATTTGAGGATTGAAAAAAGTTTCAAATCTTGGCAAGTTAAACAAGAAGAACCTAGATGACCACAATTCTTTTGTGGAGTTGTTATCACGAGTGGCTCAGAGAGAAAACTCTCCAATGTTGCATGCTCTCAAATCACAAGATCCACAAATGCCTTTTCCTTGAAAGCCGTCCGGCGTAGAGTACTCTAGAGGATTTGAACCTATGGTATTATCATGCCTCTTGTCTCCAACCATTGAAAGAATGTTCCTGACACCAATTTCATTGTCTAAAGATGTGAAAGACTAATTCCTTCTTTGTCTCATTCCTGAACACAAAGAAATAATATCCACAACCAGGAACTTGCATAATTAAATTGTCACATTTCCGCCCATCAAATCCACAAGAGAACGAAACTCCACTTTTTGCACACTCTCATTGACAACGGCTAGTGCTGTTCTCATATGTTCCTCTTTTCAGAGCATTGAAAGTAATGCAAAGGGCGTGGAAATTGAAACTCACTCGGAACTTTTGTAAAAGCCAAATTCCAATTGTTTTCACTATTTAAATCCATGTCCGCTGAATTTGACACCTATTAATTGTCTCTCATTGGTGTTATTAGTGGTATTCCACATGTCAGAATAGGAGATTTGGGATTTTTGTTCATCGTTACATGATGAAATATTATTCTTTAATCTATATCACTCATCCTCTTATTAGAGGACAATATGAACTTAATTCCCAAAAGGTTCACATATTAGAACATTATCTCTTTGAACGAAGGTTTTGTAAAAAGGAAGAGAATCCCAAGGCCAAGTTTTGCAATGATAGCATTCTAATGCCTGTTTTTGGCTTTGTATAATATGGTTTTAGGGCCTCAACTAACCCCCTTGGTCCTCTTAGAGTCGAAGTGGGGGCCCCAAACCCCTCTATTCAAGGTTACTAAGCATTTCAACCTCGATCCCAAAAACCAAGCAAGAATAATTACCATAATTGTTTATTTCAATGGCATGTCAATGTTTGAGATTTTTTCTGAAGATGTTTTCAAAAAAAATAAAAAATCAATAGGAATGTGGACGCCAATATTCTGACCGACAAAGTACTTTGAGAAAAACTCTTAGATTTGGATGGAAATCATCTGTCTATTGGAAGAAACGTACAACAAAAAAATCATGCAAGGGATTCACTGCCTTGCTTCTCAGCTCGCTCACTCGTGATAGGTTGAATACTTGCTTGGGCACAAACTCTTGAAACAACCTCCTACGTTCTTAGTGAGCTTTGAACTTCAAAGAATTCTACAAATACCTTAAGGGTTGATGTATTCATGGATACTTGGGAGCAGGCCGAGTCTTCATGTTAGGGCTCATTATTTATTCACACATAAGTTGACCGCAATAAAGAAAAACCAATGACCTTCCTGTGAGGAGATTCAACCAACTATTTAAGCAAAATTCATTTTGGAATATCATCATTTCTGCGATCTCAACATTCCTATCAAGGACCACACCATTACTACAACATTCAATGAACTATTTCAATCATCTTTAGAAACAATGACCATAGTAGTACTCAAAAGATTGTATGAAATCAATCTGATTTCTTTTACATCCAAACAAGGTTTTTCAAGGGTATTTTACATTAACACAAAATCAGGTGTGATTGTAAAACAAAAATTTGTTTCCGTGACTTTTGTGTGACCTCGTTCAAGTCCGAACTCGCTCGCTTTCTAAAGTGCGTTATGTGAGCATTGATGTTTGAGGTTCATGCATCAAGCTACAGCTTGAGCGCAAAGGCACATGGTCATGCTCATGTGTCATCTATTTCCACTTATGTGTCGAGTTGACTGTGCATTCGTCATTGGGTCGTACTGCTTATCACAATAAATTATGAATTGCTTACATGCTGTCAACCAAGGGTTGTCATACAACCTCCTAGCACCATCCAAAACCTTTGTCCCTCCTCCTTCCCATGGTAGCTCCCATTCACATCATCACGTTCTTCCAACACGTAAGGTGCGAGGAGTCAAGTATTGAATAGTAGTATGAAGCATTGTGGGACTCATCACTTGGAACTCCCATACCTCAAGCGTTGTTTACGCCATCCACTTAAGAGATCACACGTGCATTCTTATGCTCGCTACCAAATGTTAACGTTGTCAAGTCCAGCATGCATCCCTGCCAACATTGACGAGCTACTTTAGCTTAATTTTTACAACACTAGGAGGAGAAGGAGAGGGAATATGACAAGGAGTTTGTCATGCCACTTGCTACTCCTTCAACAACTTGTTTTGCCTCTTAATCTTCCTCATCCTGTGGAGCATCTACCTCGAAGGGCTATTAGTATCATGAAAATCAAAAAGGAAAAAAATCATCCTTAAGGGCGTGGCAGACCCTTAGCATGACACCTACATCATCGATACTCCAACCTACAAAACGCATACCGTTAATCAAGTGGGAATTGCAGCTAAAACATCTTGTTAGTTACCACTATTTACCAATGGTACAAGTAGGAAAGTGCGTGAAAAATGGGAATGGCATTCCACAATCTGTGGTAAAATTAATTCACCAAAATCTATGCAGTCCCCAATTAGTGTATAAATAAGTGTATCATTCGTTTTATGGCTTTTTCAAAAATCAAAGGGATGAATGCTTGTCATTAGAGATCACACATGAAATCCTTAACAAAAATGAAGAAAAAAAGGTTTTTCAAGTGGAAACATTCTTGTGAATAAACAATATTCATTTGTTTTTTACCTCCCAATGCACTTCTATGTACATAATGTTCAGAGTGAGTTGATTGGGTATATATTCAATCCTTGAAAAAAGATCCTAAAATCACTATGCACTAATGGTGTGATAAAAAAATGCGTGCATGGCCCTTATGGGCCCTAAAGGTACATTGGAGTCGACATAGAGTTGCAACGTCGCATTGTGGACACCATGCACCAAAGCAGAGGGCTCGTGAACACAGTTTTCACGCACCACACCATTTTTGATGTATGAATGCACGAGGGGGTTCATCCAATTGGAATTGAAAGCGTTTAAGTCACTACTCTTAATTACATTATGGGGCATCTTCGTACATCGCAAGCTGATCAAGGTACGACGTCGTACCACCATCGTGAAGCAACATGTTTCCTTTGATAAGCCAAAGTTTTGTGAGAAGATATACCGCAAAGCCCATATTTTTATGAAGATGTGTAGCGTTGACGAGAAGTTGGCGGTGAGTGTCGACCACACCAGCATTGAACATGTGTTCTCATTGGACAACACGTAAGCACCAATCAATAGCAAAGAATATCATTATTTCCAATACCGATGATAAGCAAACCATCACCATGGTATAGGCCACTTTGATGGTTAGATAGATGCTACATGCCCAAATGATGACGCATAACTACCATCTTTCAGATTTCCATGCATTGAAGCTTACAAGAATTTCAATTGGCGACACAAACACAACGCAAAGTGATGGGCGTAGACGAAGACTACGAATGACCTTGCTCCCCAAGGCCTTAACCCATGGTAGGCATGTAAGGGCATTGAAAGTTAGTTAGAGTGCAATAACATAACCTCACTTATCATTTTGCATGCATAGAAGCCCCATGCATGTGGAACCTTCTCGGCATGGATGAAAAAGCCCTACCTATAGTGCATGGAGGCTTACATCCTTGACAAGTGCACAAGCAAGGTACATCCATGTAATGTGGGGCTTCAAACGACCCTTCAAGAAAAGCATTACAAGACGTTATGCATCTTCATGGTTTAGGTAGTGCATGAAATTGGCACCATAGACCTTCACATGAAGATGGTGATGGAGGCAACAGTTGGACGGTTGCAAAATGCGAGGCAGATACCTTGTGATAATCCAAACCTTGTGGAGTATGCATGGGTGTTTGATAGGTGGTCATGGTGAAACAGTATGAGTTCCTACTTCAACCAATGTTGTGGTCATGTTCCTGTGCAAACACAATTTGAACGGCTCCGGAGTTGGCTTCTTTGAAATCCTTGTGTCTCTCCTAACCTCTCTATCCATTTACCCACACTATCTTATGGAAAAAAGTGTTTTTATCTCACTCAAGTTTCCCTCTCCACACTAAGCTCTTGCTAGAACATTTCTTGCACTACCTAAGACATGAAGGCTCCAATCGATGCACATTTTCTTCTAATTTGTGAAGTCAAGCCATTGAAAATGGTATTTTCGAACAAACTTTGACGTGAAACATTTTGAAAAACGAAAAATAAAGCATAAAGAAAACTTTTCAACATTTCAAGTGCTGGTATGGTACATCATGTGTCTTCAATTCGACAATTGTTAAGCAACGGCCATTATCAACCTAAGACTAGTGCTATGAGGAAACCCGTTTTGACAGGCAAGTTTAGTGAAATACATCGTTTGGTGTATTGTTTTTCAGGACAAGAAATTCATCTTGATAAAGCGAGGGAAGAGAGGTTAAATTCTTTCCCTTTACAATATCTGAGATTCCCTTGAAGGGAGTTTTATTCTATGACCCTTCACCTGCAAGCTTGAGGAATGATAGTTAACTTGTTCTTATAACCTCCGTAAATATACTAGTGACCTTTCACCGTCTGGCAACACTTTAGACTCTCCTTTGCCTAGGTTGGTATGCAACAACCCTGATCTCACCGGTAAAAGTCTTAAAGCTCGCACTCCTGAAAATACATCCATTGACAAATACCATTGAAGCTTTTTTGCCTTCAATCATGACCTTGAGTAGAATTCACTCATCCACATTCTACAGAACATGACATAATGCATGAAAGTTTAGTCAAAGCAGAAGATCTACCACATATTTTTGTCTAATGATTCTCTAGTTTCACTAAGATTATCTTAGTGGTGCTTACATTATCGTGTATATGAATACAACAAAAGCTTACATTTGCAAAACAAAGTTATAGGATAGTTACCGTTCAGCTCGCATGTTTAAGAGTTGTGAAGCATCCCATCGTCCATATATTTGATCCTTTAGAACTTCACCAATAAGGAAATCTTGGTCATAACAATCTTGCATCATTTCAAATACTATGGCTAAAAAGACTCAAAAATACTTCTCCACTAAAGGTGATCGGAAAAAAGAACAAAATATAAGTACAAGATAGACTTGTGGCTACAAAAGGAGAACTATTTGTGCATCATGTTTCGTTTTTATTTCTCTCTTGTAATTAATTTAAACTTCCCTAAATTTTCTCAATGAAAATATAACATCATGTTTTTTTTCATGGACATAATCAAGAGGAATGGATGCCCATTCTTAAGGTCGAATTACATTGTGTATGATATGAACCATTCCACAAAACTAATAATTTTAATTTGGAATATTTTTAATCAAAGACAAAAGAATCAACATATTAATATATACATATGAAATTTCAGAACATTTCAAAAGAAATTACGTTTAAAAAATTAACTGATGCGAGGGAATGAATGACTATTTGCGTTGCATGATAACATCTTCTTATCATCTAATTACAACTTGCGTGGCATTATAGCATGATTCTTTATCTAAATACATAACGTTACTGATGTTTTCTTTCATGGATCTGGTGGAATGTTTTGATTCTGAATTTAAATCATTCAAGATAGCTCTTCATTTAATGTTTTTTGTTAAATTGAACTTTAGTAGACTACGCAATGAATGTGCCCACTTACAAATTGATCATGGCGCATTCTAAATTCTAATTGAAGGAATTCATGTTTTGTTTTTTTCATCTATTGTGCTCAGCTTTTCTCATGATTTCTTCCGTGTGATTCAATATTTGCTTTGATGAAAATCCCATCCATGGTTCAAATGGATCTTTTCTTGCAAGGAAAGTGTACACACTTGTCCTATGACTCTAGGGACAGATTCATCCCGCTTGATGGTCAGGTTTGACTAGACATGACTTGATCGAATGTATATGGCAGTTTGATGATGTCAATTGCAGACTCCTCTATACAAGAAGTCATAAGGCGTGATTTTACATGTCTCTCTCATCATCATGTGAATAGCTTCAGTGGATTGCTATAGTGTAGTCTCTGAAGAGATAGTAGTATAAAAAGGAAATCGGATTATGTGGTATTATTAATTAGGCAAAAAGAATTTAATTAAAAGAAGAAAATTGTACAAAGATTCACCTTGGATGTTGTGACAAACCTGTGAGAAGGAAAGCGTTCCATTGCTCGAGTATGAGCCAATAGCTTACCATGGTAGAAAGGAAGCTTTGACAGAAAGGAAGCTTCAAAATGAAGGAAGTTTGTTGATGTAAGGGTTCCATACATCAAATGTTGAAGATTATCTTACAGGATCTTGATTTTCAAGCATTATAAGTAAAGTAATCAATAGCTCTCACATCTTTGTGAGATGTCACATGATTCATGAAATTTGTGCAAGGTAATCCAAACCACAAGAATCTCACGTCTCGAGAGAAGACTCCATGCCTTAGCAATGGAGAACGTTCCACCAAGGCGATGTAAGCAGTCTATGGAATACCCCTGTTAGCTTGGCTTTGGCTACAATCATGGGAGGAAAACACGTAGTACCATTCTTCAAAGACCCTCATGGGCTGAACTATGCCTTCGATTTTAGGGGGAGGTTGACGTGTCTGCTAATGGATGATTAATGAGAGTACCTTTTCCTAGTCTACGTGAACCAAACTCTACCTCAGATCCCTTTGTTTGCCTTGTAAGTGTCTTAATGGTTAAAATCCGTGGAAGGAGATAACCTTGACTTCTTAAACGCGTTCCCTTTCAGACTCATTATTTCATCTACTTTTATCCTAGAAACCATGCCTCTACTTTGCACTTAGTTGAATCGTCATTGCCTAATCTCACACACAGTTTGACATTTGGGCCACGCCCAACCTCATAAAAGATACCATATCCTTCTAATGCAACATCTAAACTTGTGCATTGGCCATTGCTTTTTCTATCATTTCATGCTTCTTTTAATTAAGTTCACATGCTTTGACTAATCCGAATTTGATATGGTTATGTGCACTTCACCCCATTCTTTAGTTTAGAAAAATTAGTCCAATCTTTCTTTATTGTGATGAAACATCACTATTCTCTCGCAACCATTTTTTAAGATTGCTTGTCACGTCAACTCGATTTGTAACGCTGACCCAGCAATCATTCCAAATGTAACGTAAACTTGAAGATAGGTTTTCAAAGAGATTATGCCTTCAAATGATTTGGAAAATCATCAAATGCTCTGGATTTCATAGGTATAACTTGGATAAACCATCGAGTCATGATTTTATCGTGAAACAAATAAACAAAAAAATGGTTCTCACTAACTTGAATACTTTTGAGGACATTGTTATGAGAGTTTATATCCCGTTGATATTTGCTAATACGTGAAAAGATGTTATTAAACTTATTTTCTTTTTATGATTCGCATTTAGGAATTTAAAAAATCATAAGAATCGTTTTTGACTTCCCCATTATAGGTGTTCTTGTGGGAGAGACGGTATGTGGCCCTTTAGGGAGCTTTGAAGCATTGAGATAGATTTTTGTCTTCTCCTTTAAATTTCAATGCTCATAGTTGAATCTAGTAAGAGATGCTAAGTCGTTTTAAATACTTTTTTTATGTTTAATGGGCCTTGAATTTGGTAAAAGTCCATGCTTAAATAGGTTAATTCGAGGAAAAATGATGTTTAGGTTCAAACATTTCACCAGCCAAAAACAATTTTCAATGAGAGAATCGAATATATGAATACAAATGTATGGAAATATTATGTTGGTCTCATAATCGTTTTTATTATGAAATTAACTTTGTCATAATATGTTTTCTGTATTTCACGGTTCATGGCTAAATAGTACGTCTCTTGTCAAAATACATGACCACAGTTCATTATGCATGTTCAATGTTTTGGAAGCAATGTGTTCTTCCTTATCTTGTGTTACTACAAGAAAATCTTTTAATTTATACATCCTTTAAATATCACATTTATGAACAAAAATCTCAAGTATACACCTTAGCCATGAGAAATTAATCTTATCTTTGTAAAAAATTTAACTTTAAGGATATCCATGTTGATTCATGTAAACCTTTTTTTGGTTTGAATTCCTTTCCTACACTATTTCTTGATTAAAAGGTTTTTTTCCGGCTATGTTTTGAATAAAACCAAATTAGGGTTCATAATGATTTCATTTTTTGGAGTCGAAGATAAAGGCCTCTTGTAATTGGAATCAAGGGTTTGTTCCATACTTGTACATTGTGTTTTTTACGGTCAAATTATGAACTTGTACACATCTTGAGCCCGCTCTATTCCATTCCATTTGTATTTTGCTTTTATTTATTTATTTATTTAAAGAATGGTTTTTTAACATCCTGAAAGAGAGTGCCTTATTCGTCACATGAAATTTGTTGGTTACACATCCTCTTCGCCGTGAAGAACACAACATTATGAAGAGGACAGAGGAGGCCTTATTCCCATGCGGTTTTTGCTTCGTACAATATGGCCTTAAATTGCCAATGCGCTATGGTTATAACTTTGGAAACCTTGCCAAACTAGTTAAACCGTTTCGTCACTTTAACCGAGCCATTAATGGATTAAGTTGAGATGGTCTTAGGAAGGATTGTTTTGCTTCTGGGATAAGAAATATTTTCATTTTTCATGTTCTCGTAAGAGAAGCAACATGGATCATAAATTGCTATATTTCATCACGTTTTCATTATCAATTCGACGTCAAGATGAAATGCATACGAAAACATTCATTAGTTTGTATTCGGAAAACATCTTTTTTTGAACTCTTTTGTAACCTATATTGCTCATAGGAAACCATGTGAGCATTTTTTCTAGCAATGATCCATATCTTCTTTTATTTTAGTCGGATAAGCCTTAAAATATCTCCCTAAATGCACATAAATCAACATGTGAGTTCCATAATGTCACGTGTTACATATTGTTTCAAGTTCAAGTTGAATAATTATTTTAAGCATCAAATTTTCAATATTTTTCTCAAACGTTTTGTCATTTTTTACTTACATCAGCATGAAGATAATGATTGTTGTATGCTGTTGGCCTTATACATGGACAAGAAAGGAAGAAAACTAAATATTTAGAGTGAGCCATATGTAAGAACACATGCAGACGATTTATGCAGAGGAAATTGTTGCTTGTGGATAAGCCACATGTTAGTAGCGTATGGATCTTATTTTACTCATGTATCCCAAGAACTTGCATCCATGACAACCGTGACATCTGTAAAAAGGTAGTTTTCCAAAGTAACGATGTTATGGCAATAATACACTTGAAAAGTGGCCATTTACTTCTAATAACTTTTCTTACTCTCACCTTTGACTCTCGGGATTCTCATTTTAACTTTTAGTAATACGTGGTTGATTTAGATGAGAATTCCATATTCGGGGCCAATAGTTATTTAAAGTTTCCATTAGGGATATGCTTTGAATGTACTACGAAATTAGGGTACGTAGATAAGGTGTTGTACAGAGTTGCTGAATTGGTACTTTCTATGTGCAGATAGAGAGATTGGATTGGACTTGCTCGATTAAGGTAACGGTGGAACAGAAGCAATGTCGTATTCGGAGTTTAGTAAGCTCACGGCAACACCTCCCGAGCCTAACAAATCCCATACACCCCATACACCCAGGCCGGGAAAAGACATGCCTGCTGTCAAGACTGACGGACGTAATGAACCTCGCCTGGCACTACCTAGTGATCTACTGCGCCGTTGTCCGGGCCACAAAACCGAAGAATAGCGCGTCCCCTTCACGTCACAGCAAGCGATTCATAATCTATCAGGTGAATTTTTGAATTTCATCACTCGGGCGTTGACTCACAGTATTTTAACCTTACACCTGAAACATCTCTCTTAATCGTCAAATAAAACAAATTTCATGAAACTACCCTCATAACCTCAACGGTTTTTGGATTTTATAAAGGTTCGTCAACCCAGGCCCCGTGGTAGAGGGGCCTGGGAGGTGACCTTCCATCGAAGGGAGAGATGTGTCGCTAACAGAATTTCGCACGCGCAACCTTTTTAAGGGAGAAGTCGAAAATGACCGTATATCCGCTTAAATTTCTCAGAGTCAGGGGTAGATGGAATATTTTTTCCGAGTCGGCTATGGAGTCGCGCAAAAGCGCCCGTAAAAAAATCAACTATCGCATGCCTTGACTGAGCAATTACTGCCATCAACGAACATGGTACTGGCTGGGAAGAGGTAAGTGGAAATGACTCCCCCCGACCATTTGCTGACATCAATACACGACGCTCCCGGAAGTTTTGTGGAAGTAATTGAGAGCACCCAACCAATCCACCATCGCCCTTGCGCGTCGATTTCCACTTTGCGAGATGTCGAATCAGTGGCGACCGTTGAACTGCCTCATCTGGACACTAGAAATTGACGGGAGATGCCATGAAAAGCACTCGACAGAGATACATGTAGGGTTTGCATCGAACGATTTTGCGAAGGAGATGAGGCAGACCGTCGATTCGCCGTAGCCAGAAGAAGAAAATATCTTGGTACCCTTAGTTCAGAAGCAAAGAAGTTTAGTAGAGTGCGCCCCCTATTTCATTTTTCCTTGAAGGAAGCTGCGTCGGAACTCTTTGAATTGTGAGAAGCCCTGTGATGTCCCGTGGGGTACATTGTTTCATTACAACATACCTTGACATGAGGGGTATATTTCATATATTGCATTATACCCCGTTTCCGTTCATGGTATTTTTATCATTCTTTTTATCTTTCGGAACACGTCATATGTAGCAGGTTGAATTGCTCGCATGTTTGCTACCCCCCCCCCCCCCCCCCCCCCCCCCCCCCCTCCCCCCTCCCTCGGAGAAATAATTTTGTACGATGTATCCGCCCACCCAACCCCCATATCCTTTAAAGGTCTTGTTTACTTCATAAACGTACTTGATAGCATGAACATTTTTACATTGAAAGATGCAACTTAAGTCCTAAAATGGAAACGTTCTATCAATTACAGCATTCTCGAGTGGGCACCTCATCACCCATACTCCGGCTACGAGGCTTTTTGAGATCGGAATGGGGGCTTGTAAGATCAAGACACGGGGCTTGTAAAATCAAGACACGGGGCGAATGGAGATCCGAATCCTTCAACCAAGGTGGATGACGTTTTCGAATATCTGGAATGGGGCACCTCGTAACGTTGGCGTAGTCAGAATGCTGTCCGATACCCAAATCGCGCTGTTTCGCCCCAAACCATCCACAAGCACCGGTGGGGGTCGGGAAAACTCGCATTCCTACTCGCCCTTTCCCAGCCGTGGCCCAGGTGGTGGGAGGTTTCGATGTTTGAGCTAGACAACCATCGAGTCTAACCGCAAACTACCGCACCCTACAGCTAGGACACTTTTCTCATAGCTTTTCAAACTGCCGCCTAGCGCAGCTAAGCAAAAATGCTATAATCACATGATGACTCAGGTACGCTCGGATACGGCTCCGATTCCGTCCGACCCGCACGCTCAACTTACCACGCTTGCCCGCGTTTCCTCGCCGCCGACCGTCTTCGAACGGGCAACACTGGTGCCACGCCTTGGAATGGGTGAATCAGGGGCGCGGCTGCATTCTCTCGATCGGGGATATCCAATCAGGAAGAACTTTCGGACAGCGGTACTGGGTATCATGAATGTGCACGGCTCAGGGGTCCGTTTAGATAGAGTCGCTCAGCCCTGCGATCGAGCGTCAACGCAAAAGTCAAAAACAGACACCGGACGTACCACTTCCGCGGTCGCACACGCGAAACGGAACGTTGAACTCGACGGCGCACAGAATTCGAGGACAGAACGGCTCATTAGGATGTCTCGAAAACTATTTCCATCCCCCAGAACCCGACTGTTTCCTGGACTGTCATCCTATTCGGCAGAAAATATCTCAGATACCCCCATTCTGAAAACAAAGACCTAGATCACCACCATACGAAAAACTTCCTCCAAAGTCGCACCGATTGTTTCAATAGTAGCCCGAATCGCCCCTATTCTGAGAATTAGGCCTACGTCGCCCCCATGAATGAAGGCGGCCTAGCCAGACGTTCCTGAAAGTGGAGCAATACGTTGACAATGTTTCATCCGTACTAGGCGTCCTAGCCATAATAAGCCGGAGCACCAAAAGTGGGGGCGACATGACCATAACTTTTTGAAATGGGGGTGACCTAGCCCATTTTCGCAGAATGGAGGCGTCTTAGACATAGTGGATCGAGACAGGGGCGAAGCTATTTGCGATGCCTAAAACAACATTTAACGACTTGACGGTCGACAGCAAACATCAGATAAAACAGAGCAGACATTCGAAGAACGAACTCTCTTTGACGTCCGAGAGAAGCGCTCTGAAATACAGTGAGAAAGCCATAAAAACACCCGACTGAACACGATGAAAATTGACAAAAAAACAATACAAAGAAGTTTTTTAAGATATAAATAGAAAGGAAAAGTTCTCGTTTATTAATGTTCAAGGAAAATGACAGCACTTACAACTTTGATTTAAAGAATGATCTTCAGAATATTCTTTTACTGGAACAAAAAACAAACTTTGAAGTTACATTTCATACAAAATGATAAATAATATTTGAGAAATAAATTTGAATACCTAAGATGACTAAATCACTTCATTCAATCTTGAATTGGGTTTGGTCAATATTTCATATACCTGAATATATAAAATTACATTATTAAATAATCTACGAGAATGAAAGCTTCAAATTTTTAGTTTCATTAAATATTTAGAAATACACTTCAAAAACCAACACATGTTAAAATCATTCATAGAATTTAAACATTAAAACGGAAAACAATTTATCAAAAGAATCTCTCCAAACCTTTGTTGAAACATATCAAAACAATTCACACCATACACTTACGACCACAACAAAAAACTTAATCCTAGCATCCTTCATGAATATATAATTATATGTTTATGGTAATCTATAACAAGATTTTTAGCATACAAAATGCAATGTATTAATCACAATGATTATGGATTAAAGATCAACCTAAACAGATAATTTTGTAACTATTTACATTTTCATACATAAACTTCAATATTACAATCAGATGCACCCTAGATTATGAACATATTTATTTCCTGAAGTTTGTTCTGAAGTAAGTAAATATATTCCTAAATAGCCGTTCCAACATTCCATCCGATGAAATGTAAACTAAAATTGATACTTTTCTCGAACTTTATGGAGATAAATAAATAACTTGCATATGTCTCGCTAGATTAATTATATATAGGGTGAAGTTTACACATTATTTGTTCTTAATTTTATTTATTCTAAAAATACGAATCAATCTATTTGACGAAAGAAAAGTGTCAGTATTCACGGAAAAATATATTTAAAATTATTAAAAAAAAATCTATCTTTCACCTAATTTGATCCTTAACTCAAATGTATACGACCATTTTATAACGAAATATTGTATACTCTTAAGTCATCTAATTCAAAATATACGACATGAAAAGCTATGTTTCTTAAGGAAAAGGGCATAATAACCATAATACCCGGCGACTTAAGATATTAGCTTGCCCTACCCCTTTCCTTAACATGCTTAATCAGTGGCATGGGCCACTGATCCTACAAAGCAAGGTGGGGCATGTCAACCCCACTTGCTATTCTCTCTCCCACGCAAGAATAGAGATTGAGGGATGAGCACTTCGTTTTTGGTTTTTTGACAAGGAAACAACATAATGTAATTAAGTGTTTAGTATGTTTTGAGCGGTTTGGGCCCGCACAAAAAACAAATTGCTCATTTCTTGATCGCAATCAAGCAAGAGTACTTGGTTTTGACATCAAGCAGAAACAATAATTTTTGTTTCTTTTTAATACTTGAAAATCGTAATTTATTTCAACTAAAACCTTAGTTTTAGCATGCCCTGAATTACATTCAAGGTGTTAGGGTTCTATTTTTTTCCGGGATCCTGTTGGGCCCCACATTAGCTGTTACATAGGGTGATGTTGGGGGAGGATGGAGGGGACAGGTGGTGGGTGGAGTCGGGTGATGCACGACTCCTGTGAGGGGCAACGCCGAGGGAGTTAGCCACGGGGCCAACTATTGCTCTCGCTTGTGAGGGGGAGGTGGCTCTCGAGAGTCGTGAGGGAGAGAGCTTTTGAGAACTGTGAGGGAGAGCGTGGTGCTGGAGGACTTAGTCGTGGAGCAGATCAATGGAGAGAATTGTATAGTTTGGTTGAAATGAATGAGCTGAGAGAGAGTGAGGACTGCCCCCTACCGGGTCATCCTTGCAAAGAGAGTGCTGTCAGCAGCCTGAAGCATGTCGCGCGGTGCAACATGCTCCAGGCTGGGCATCGCGATGCCCATGCCATTGGCAAGAGGGGGGATTTCGCTCCCGTTTTAGGAGGGAGCAAAAGGCCCCCTTCTCAGGTGCGAGTGCTACACCCGACTGGTGCGCAGGTTAGAGGACGTGCACCAGCTCCTAGCTGTTAGTTTTGCAAGGGTCACAACAATAGGAGTTAACTCAGTTAGTCAAACCCGGGTGGCTTAACTAAGCTAGGACTTAGCTAAGCACTTTAACACAAGCAGCAACAACGTTAACTACTTTAACAGGATAGTGCTAGCAAGGGTGGGTGCCATAAGAAAAAATCTTGAACACCAAACGAGGAGCCCCACAAGAACGTCAGAGCAAGCCAGAGCACGCGGCGACGAGGATGATGACACCGGGTGTTGGTGGCGAAACCGCGCGAAGAGAACTCGTGGAGAGGCACACGGCCGCAGTGCCCGATCGGAAGGACGCGGTCACGATCCCCGGCCAGAATAACGCCACCAGAGGCACCTCACCAATTGCACCCGCCCAAAGGCCTCCGCCACGAGTCCCCACTAGAAGCACACCACTGAAACACCTCGCTAGAAGCACCCATCCTGACGCACCCGACGAGAAGGACCCAGCCAACACATCCATTCAGGAGCACCACGCAGCCATAAGTGGCGGTCCTGAGGGGAGTAGTGAAGACGAGACGAGTGCCAGGGGAGAGAATCAAGGACCTACACCTCACTGCCCAGATGCACACGCCAAGAGAGACGTAAAAAAAGGGGGGGTAGAGGGAAGAGGTGTTAGGGGGGGTGGGTGGAGACATGCGGGAGGTACCACGTCAGCGATGGAGGAGAACGGGTGTGCGAGAGCCTACAAGAGACGCACTAACAAGGGGAGGGGGGGCAGATCACGGAAAGGAGCGCACATGCAACACGCATGCGGT
>SZWC01025314.1:22162-32489 GCA_023375785.1 Penium margaritaceum
CAAGAGAGACGTAAAAAAAGGGGGGGTAGAGGGAAGAGGTGTTAGGGGGGGTGGGTGGAGACATGCGGGAGGTACCACGTCAGCGATGGAGGAGAACGGGTGTGCGAGAGCCTACAAGAGACGCACTAACAAGGGGAGGGGGGGCAGATCACGGAAAGGAGCGCACATGCAACACGCATGCGGTCATCAAGAAGGGGACCAATGATGCGGACAAAGGGAGCGGGGAGAGGAAGGATGAGGCTTAGAGCTAGTGGTAGTCGTGAATGGTAGTCCCGACTATTGCAACAGAGGCAAAGAGAATCAAGGGCTCGCATACCACCGCCTAGAGGAACACAGCAACAGGGGCACAAACAGGTCATGAGAGGGGGGAGGGGGGCAGAGGGAAGAAACGGGAAGGAGAGGAGATGGGCAGACGGAAGACATCACGCCGACGATAGAGGACATCGGATGGAGAGGAGTGTGCAAAAGACGTGCACACGGAGGATAGAAGCGGAGAGCACGGGTGGGGGTAGGGATGTAGTATACAATAAGGCAAACAGCATATGCACGGGGAGTGGGAAGAACAGAGAAGCAAAAGGTAGTCTCAATCAAGGAGGGGCAAGGTTTGGAGGCCGACAGAAGTGATACTCGAAGCAAAGGCGAGCTAGTGGAGGGCCTTCGTGTGGAAGTCCGCCAGCAAGAACTTAGCAGAGATGAACCAGAGACAAAAATCACCTGCCGCAACCACGTCGCGCACGTAATGGTGCTCAACGTTGATGTGCACCAGCGTTCCTAGCAATGGCCAATCCACTCTCACTGTCGGTGTGGAGAGGCACTGCTGGGGTGGGGAGAAAACGTTCGCCGAGAAGGCGACAAAGCCACATTGCCTCGGCGGCAGCACCACCCAAGGCCATGTACTTGGCCTCTTTAGTGCTGCGTGCGACACAACCCTGCTTGTCGTTGCGCCAAGAGATGGTAGGAAGGCCAAGGAGGAAGACAAAACTACTGCGGCTGCAGGCATCCGAGTCGCGGGCGTAATTCGTGTCAACATAGCTTGCCAAGAAAGGTATGCCTGACCCGGCCGTAAAGACGAGACCGACACGCGCAGACGGAAGGACGTAGCGAAGGACATACGTGGCCGCCTGAGGGTGAGCTGTGCGAGGCTCCCGGGCATACTGGGCCAAGACGTTGACCCCGTAAGCGATATTAGGGCGCATGGTGCCAGCGAGATACGTGAGCGCGCCAATGATGGACTGAAATGTGGCGGCGGACTCTGGCGTACCGGACTCCGCATTGTGAGCCACACAAAGGGCGAGCTAAAAACGCAGTGGCATAGGTGAGGAGGTAGTAGGAAGAGGAGGACAGAGGTCGGCGACATGGGTAATGCGGTCCGCAAGGGTCTGCTGGTAGCGCTCTAGATGATCCACCAGGCAGTTAGGGAGGCGCTCGATCTGCATGCCCAAGAACATGGCCGCAAGCCCAAGACCCTTCATGCGGTACACCAAGGAGAGAAAACCCTTTGCCTCCAAGATCGTAGAAGAAGAGGGAGAGGTAATGAGGAGGTCATCCACATACACCAGGATGAAGGCAGGCACGAGAGTCGTGCCACCAACGAAGTGGGAGGGGTCAAACTGGCTAAGACAGAAACCAGCATTAACTATTGTAGACAAGAGCTCCTTGTTCCAGCAACGAGGGGACTGATGGAGACCGTAGAGCGTGGGACGGAGGCGACACACGCGTCCTATACCATTGGAGAAGCTCGGGGGCTGAACGATGTAAAGTCCTTCCTCTAGACGATGGTGTAGAAAGGCGTTTTCCACGTCCATGTAATGAAGCTCTCAACTAAAGTGGGCCGTAAGACAGATGACAATGGGGCTCGTCGTGAAGCGGCCAACAGGGGCATAGGTGTCAATGTAGTTGACGCCAGGGACCTGGGAGTAGCCCTTGGCGGTGAGACGAGCCTTGTGCCGGTCGAGGGCACTCGAGGCGGTGAACTTCTTGCGTAGGACCCATTTGGCCTTGATGGCCGTGCGACCGTGAGGAAGGTTGGCAAATTCAAGTATGCCATGTTCTGAAAGGGCGCCAAGTTCGACAACACAGGCCGCGTGCTAGGGGGCGGCATCCGGACGAGCAAGGGTTGCATCCAGAGTGAGGGGGTTGGACTCATCAAGGGGGGAAGGAGAGGGAGACAAGGGTGGAATAAAGGTGACCAAGAAGGCACGAGCAGCAGACGCCGGGGCACCGACGAAGCGGTGAATAGTGCAAGCATCGAGTGAATGGCAAACCTCGAGATGGAAGAAGTGACAACCATGGGCGTGGCCCGATTGAAGGGTGTCTGCGACAAGGGGCAAGACAGAGAGAGCACATTAGCAGATGAGGGAGAAAGGGAAGAGGGGATGGTAACAGAGATTGCTAGAGGGGGGGTTTAAGATGGAGACAAATGAGCGGTGGGCGAGGGGGCAATAGAAAGGAGGAGGAGAAGCGAGTGGGGTAGAGATAGGTGATGATACGACAACGGGAGGAAGTGGGCAAGGGAAAAGGGAGGAGGTGGAAGAGAGTGGGGTGGAAGAGGATGTGGAGAGTAGCACTGTAGAGACCGGGGAGAGCAAGGGAGGGGACTACACAGGGGCTGGGAGTGCGGATGTGGCTTGGAGAGAAGCAACCATAAGAGAAGTAGAGATAGGGGAAAAGGAGGGAAGAAGTGTGACGAGGAGAGAGATAGAAGTGCAGGTAAGGGCGCGAGCTGTGTGGGAGCGATTGCAAGAGGAAACATGGGAGGAGGGAGGTGCATCCAAAAGAGGAGGCCAGAGCAAAGAGGCAAGAACGCGCGGAGCGAGGGGAAGGGTGCAAGGGGAGAGAGAAGGGGGAGGAGGGGAAGGGAAGGCGGAGGGCCGAGTCCAAGTAGCGTGTGTGCGCATCTTGGAGCAGGGGCTGGGGGGAACTCCGAGAAGAGAGGCCGGGATAGGGACAAAAGGGTGAGGGGGAATTGGTAAAGAGGGTGGGTAAGAGGGGGAGACGGGCGACGATGAGGAGGGAGAAGAAGGAGGAAGGGGTGGAAGAGTCTCGCAAGAGAGGACGTCGACCAGCGAAGGGACGGGCAAGAGGTGGGCAGAGGCGGATGTAGTGGGCGAGGATGGCAGAGGTGGGGTCAGTGCGAGAAGGACGAGGTCACCTACACGAGCAATAGGGGAGGACGCTAGGGACAAGGCATCCTCCGGAATGTCCTCGATAGAGGGGATAACGGGACCAGCGCTGCAAGGGGGAAAAGCGCACGATGAAAGCCCACGAGCTGAGACACGATCAGAGTAGGGCGAACATGAGGAGGGGAGGGGGGGAAGCCGGGAGGGGAGACGGGGGGTGACATGGGAGGCGGTAAGAGGGGAGGGAGGGGAGAGACAGGCGGCGGACCGCCACGGTGATGCGAGGGGGGTAAAGGAGGCAGACGAGGGATGAGAGATGGGGGGAAGGAGGAAGACAGAGTTGCGGGACGGGGGGGGGGAAGGACAAAGGAGGGGGCAGCGGAACGGAGACAGGCGCGGTAGGAGGCCTTGGTGTGGAGACAAGGACCGTTGCGGGAGGAAGAGGAGGANGAAGCCGGGAGGGGAGACGGGGGGTGACATGGGAGGCGGTAAGAGGGGAGGGAGGGGAGAGACAGGCGGCGGACCGCCACGGTGATGCGAGGGGGGTAAAGGAGGCAGACGAGGGATGAGAGATGGGGGGAAGGAGGAAGACAGAGTTGCGGGACGGGGGGGGGGAAGGACAAAGGAGGGGGCAGCGGAACGGAGACAGGCGCGGTAGGAGGCCTTGGTGTGGAGACAAGGACCGTTGCGGGAGGAAGAGGAGGAACTTCAAGACGGGACAGAGGGACATGCGAGGAGGGTAGGAAGGAAGGGAGGACGGGGAGAGGGGAGATAGAAGTTGGTGGTGAGATGGTCGAGGGGGGCACGGGAAAGGGGGCAGGAGCAAATGTGCTGAAGGCATAGGAGGCACACAAGGGATCACCGAAGGAGGTGAGGAAGGGAAGGGGGCACTAGCAACCACGAGACCGTCGGAATTGTTTGTCATGGCAGAGGCCAGGGAAGGGAGGCAGTGCTCCGCATGAAAGGCACCATAAGTCAGCTGCACAAAGAATCGAGCATGACAAGACTCGATGAGGCGGTGGGCGCTAGGGACCCAGAAGCGGTGCGCACAAGAATGAGGCGCAACTCCAAGGGTGACACACGGACGCCCAGGTGGATCAAGTTTTCCCATCCTAGAGACAATGGTAAGTTAGACGGTGGCCATGGTACCCCAAACCACAGCCTGACTAAGATCGCCACGGCGACCAAAGAATAGCTAGAACGATGTAGTGTCGGGGATGAGGGGACCATGCAAGATCCGGATCCAAACCCACGTGCGGTAGCAAGCTGCAACAAACTAGAAACTGCGGCCTTGATGGAGGAAATCTGCCTCTGCCATCATGGTGTAAACTCCCTCCATGAGAGTACGGTTTGAACGCTTGGCCATCCCATTCTACTATGGAAAATACGGGGCAGATAGCTCATGAACCACACCCTCACGGTCAAAGAACGATGTTTTGGCACCAAAGAACCCCAACCTCGGTCTGACCGAAAGCAAAACATCTAGTGGCGACTCTCGCGTTGCGCAGATGCATACCACGACTGGATAGTCCGGGCAACATCGCTCTTTGCCCGTAGGAAGAAGACCCATGTGTAACAAGAATAATTGTCAATCAAGCTGAGGACATACGTGGCGTGCTCAGCGAGAGACACATCCTGGAAAGGACCAAGGATGTCAGCATGTATGCACTCAAGAGGAGCAAACGCATGAAGGGAAGGATGGAAAAGAAAGACGATGCATCTTGCCAACGGCACAAAAGGTGTAATCAACTGCGTAAGGGGCTCCGAAGGAGGGGTCGGACAAGCCGTCAGGGAATGGAGGAGGGACGCAACCGCAAAAGAGGGAAGATGATAGAGGCGATGATGAAGGAAGTGCGAATGGGCCGAGCAAGAGAGAGCAACGAGCGCAACAGCATCGGCAGCGGGGGCAGAAACTACTTTTTGTTGTGAAGATTTCTTAAGTTGCTATTTGGGTATTCTAAAATAGTGGTAGTGAAGCATCATCATTTTCCATGTAAGTTGAATGCTTGTATGGAAGTAAGTTTTCAGATACGTTTCATGTCAACTTCATCTCTAATATGATGTCATATTGTTTGGCCCTTATTTCAATCTTTATCATTAAAGGAATTGCAAACTTTAATGGGATTCATCTAAGAAATTGCAATTGAATTACAAGAAAGAGGATTTTCTTTTATTTGTGTTTTCTTTTAATTAAAATGATGATGAATAATAGAAGCATAAAATTAATGATAATGTAGAAAATCAAATTATTGACGATTATTTGTATTTTATTTTTTTTCATTCAAAGTTCCGACATATTTGACATTTCAATCATGATTATAAAATATATTTACTGACATGTAATGAATTAATCAGATTTAAGAAAAGGTTATTTATGATGCATAACGTTTCAAGAGAGTATAAAAATTTAATACGTTGAACAATGAAGCATTGTACGATAATTAACATTTCACTAGTTACTAAAACAAAACATTTTCATTGTTAATGGTGCTGAATGTAACTAAAAAAACGTTTTTACTTATAATCAAATTTTTGCATTAATAATGAACCATAAATATAAACCATAATGTTCATTAATCGAAAGTAAAACTATGTTCAGTTACTCATAAAGAGAATTGAACAACATGTTGACGAAAATCCACAAATTATTTCGAAATACATGTATGAATACCTTAAAAAAAATACATCTGATTTTACATAATTTCTAACTTTTATCACTCTTAAATGCAATAAACGTTTTCATTTTGAATATTTTATATATATTGGATCCGGTTACAACATATCTCAAAGGTTGAATGCATGTCAGAAATGACAAAAGTATAGTTTTCATGTTTTCTTCATACAAAAATCTGTTACGTAGTCATATACTTATGTTTAACTTCCCATGAAAATTATTGTTTTGATTCCGTTTTGAAACAAATCGAACTATAACTTTTAAATAAAAAAGATTTCTAGAAGTCAGAATTTTGTTTTTGGTATTCAATAAAGTATAATTCATCGTAGAGCACTTCGAATTACTTTAAGATGAATGAACTGATTTAGTTCTCATTGATGGATTGTTGCATGTTTTATTATTAGTGTTCTCATGGTAAATGTAAAATTCAAATGAGTACAATATGCAGCCCTTGTAGAACATATTTTACAAGAACCATGTGTTGAACAAAAACAATGTTAAATGAAATTGTGGACACAATCACTTTTTGTTCAATTCTTTTCGTCTATCCACACCTTTAAACAATCCTATATGTATTGCATCAGTTTCTATCATGTTTTTGGCACGTTTCTGGCTTTCTGCTCCCTCTATTTGATGGATCCTCTTTAACACCTCAAAACATGGTCCATTCTTCGAATGTGTGCTATGTACCATCTAAAATAGGCTATTGGCAGTGGAGGCGTCAAAAGAGGATATAGGCTTTGCAAAAACGCCTAAACATTCCAAGGCCCTGGCTCTAAGCAATGAATCAATGGACCCAAAAAAACAAATGTACGTTTATGGTTTTGAGTTTCTACTTTTCATGTAAAATAATATTTGGTTTGGTTTCAAATGGAGCACTCAAATTTATCCGATTCTAAAATGATCCCACAAATTTGTACTCTCATTGGATGAGCAATCACTTGTTTCCTCTTGCCAATGGAAGCACACATAATTGGTCCAATGGTAGACGAGAAGTCGTTTATGTCACTTGTGTAAATGATCTTAGCCAAAAAAGCACAAAATATTGGCCCCCTTTTGTTTGAATGGCCATGTCACCCACACCATTTTGCATAAATACATGGTTGGTCCACTTTACGTTTCAGATTTACATCCAATGTAAAAGCTATTCGATATGGTGGAAAAAACACGTGCAATAGCGGACCCTAGGCAGACGAGGTTTAGTTGCACCAACAAATAGACTCGTCGAGGGTTCAAGTCCAGCACAAAATGCTAGAGGACTTGGCATGACCCATGAAAACTTAGCGAATGAGGGAGATTTGTGAACATCATTTTAGGGAGAGAGTGCAACGTGAAATGCGCAACAAGGAGGGGCAACAACCTAAATTTTAGAACGTCTAACAACGGTAGGCAAACAGAATGCAGGAATGCGGAGGGTGTGGATGAGGGAGCGTGGTGCAAGGACGGGAGGAAGGAGAGGGGAAGAGGGATGTAGCAGGAGTGGGAGGGGAGTCAACAGGGGAGGGGTTTGGGATGGTGGTGAGAGAGGGGGAGGGAATGATTTTAGGAGAGTGGGAGAGGGAGGCAGTAGTTAACAAGAAAGGGGAGTTGACAAGAGAGGGTAATGGAGGATTGATGGAGGGGATAGGGGAAGAGGAAGCACGGTGGAGCGTTCAAGCAAAGGGGAATGCGTAGGGGGATGGGGAGGTGGCAAGAGTTAAACAGAAGGAAAGATAGGTGGCGGAGAAGGAGGAGATGTCGGCGTTGGCGGTCATGAAATTGAAGTCGCAAGAGAGGCGAAAGAAAAGGTAAAGCACAAATGCAAGGGGGAAAAGGAAGTAAAGAGGCATGGGGAGCCTAAATGAGAGGTAGAGGTGAAAGATTCGGGAGAGGGGGAGGCGAAGCTAGAGAGGGATGGGGAGGCAACGTGAGGCATGGACTGCGGTCGGGGAAGGGAAAGGGTGGCGGTTGAAGGGGAGGCCGGAAGGAAGACAAGGGTAGGGGAGAAATAGATAGAGCGGGGAAGAGGGAGGTGGAAGGTGAGGGAGATGCTTAGACCTAGGGGATGGGAGAGGGGAAGGGGGGTAATGGGGGAGGGAGAAGGGAGGAGGATAAGATGAGTGATAAGGAGGGCAGGGGAAGGGGTGTAGTTGGTTAGGGGTATGCAGCTAGAAATTGGGAGGTAGATGGTGTAAATGGGGCTAGAGAAGGGGAGGGAGAAAGCAAAGAAAGGGGGAGGGCGAGATGGATGGGGGAATGGATGATGAGGAGGAGGAAGAGGGGGCAGAAAATGGCCAGCGCAACAGTTTTTGGCATGGTTGTTGTTGTTGTTTTTGTTTATTTCTATTCTATTGTCAATGATGAGGGAATGGGAATGGGGAGATGGAGGGAAAAGGGGGATAGCAAGGGTGAGAGGTTAGGCAAGACAGTCAATGACAACCTCATTGAAGATGTCGTCATTGACTTGGGATTCGGAACTGTTGTTGTCATCATCATTATTTTTTCCATTGTCGTTATCGTGGTAACTATCCTGTTTTTTGTCATCTTTGTCGTCAATTTAGATAACAATGTTTGGCATTTGTCATGACGAGGTGGGGGGATGGGGAGATGGAAGGGAAAGGGAACGATGAAGGTGAGAGGACAAGGAAGACAAATGACAACAACATCCTCTTTGACGCTATCATCTTTGTCTTCAACTATTCGTCTTTCCGGAAGGGAGCTCAGTGAGGGGCATTTTCTGCCTAGACCATTTGAGAAACCAAAAAAAAAAGACAATGTCATCATTGTCATACTCGTTCACAATGTCGTCACCATCATCTTTTTCAATGATCCTGTTGTCGTCGTGGGGCCAAAAACGTACTGTCAATTGTTTTTTCATCCTCATGGTAACACCTATCTTCAACTAGCCACTCGCATTTCATACAACTTGTGCAAAAAAATGGTTTTCATAGAGAGAAGGACAACGAGGGGGACATAAAGGTGGAAGAGGGACAGAGGTAAGGAAGGTGAGAACAAAGGGGAGGAGGGGGTCGATCTTGATGATGGTTTTCTTTTGTTTGAAAATGTCATGGTGGTTCTCGTCATTGTCGACAATTTTGTGAAGGATGTTGCTTGGTCATCATCATTTTCATCGATTTTGTTGTCATCAGTGTTCTTCAGATTTTCATTGTTCATGCATGGTGTGTTTGGAGCATGTTTATAGGTAGGAAAATGAACAATGATAATGGAAACTCGTTTGTGGCCCACAAGGCCCAACAAACGTCTGCCAAAACAAATTTCCATGCATATGCTAGCACCAAAATCAAATCAGTTGCTCGCATTTTCAGTAACTGCTGAGAAAACATGGCTGCCACGTAGATGGATATTGAAACATACAGGTGGAGGAGGGAGAGAGGCTGTGTGAGAAAAGGAAGGGCAAGGCGAGGGGGGGATGAACTACAATGGTGGTGTTGGAAATAATGCTGGCCACATCCTTAATGTCGTCCTTGACATAGTTTCATCATCATTGTCATGATGTCATCATTGTCTTCACTTCAAATTTGTCGTGGAAATTGTTGTTGTTGTCATCTTTGTTTCCGATGTGTTCATTGTTGGTTTTGATTGTGAGGTTGATGAAGTTTTCCAATTTTTTTTTCATGCAAGGTTTATCTCCGACATAAGCAACTGTGATGTCGACGATGGCATCATCTATGAAGTGCATGAGAAAATGACAACATTGGATTGCAAATAAATAGTTGAAAACAAGGATTGAGTGGAGAGACAAGGATTGGAAAGAAAGGTGAAATCAATCATGGTGACATGAGGGGAAAAACAAGGGTGGAAAAGGAGATCATTTGTAGGATGTAAATGATGATGATGATGAGGCCCACAGTCAAGCCACCAGTGGTGGAGGCATCACCATACGGGGCCCAAGCATTCACCGAGGCCCGTCCACCATCCATGACCTACCCTTTATACGTTGCTAAGTGTTGCATTCACAAATGTCGTAAGTAACCTGGTCTCTCTCTGTTGAATTAACCATGACCTTTTGCGGGATATGCATCACAAGAATGTTCAATCCCGTGGCCCACCTTGGCATAGCCAGTTGGACATCATCCAATGACGATGTCCGAAAAAAGAATAAATGATTGTGCTAGAAGTGTCCAGCAAGGATTCGTGGTGCCTTCCTATTCAGAAGTAAGTGTTTCTTTCCTTCCA
Organism: Penium margaritaceum; assembly: GCA_023375785.1. Classification (NCBI taxonomy): domain Eukaryota; kingdom Viridiplantae; phylum Streptophyta; class Zygnematophyceae; order Desmidiales; family Peniaceae; genus Penium; species Penium margaritaceum. The sequence continues at coordinate 32,132 of SZWC01025314.1, forward strand.
TATTTGTGAAAAAAAAGTGTTAGTTTGAGGAACAATTAATGGAAGAGCCGGAGTCTACACCAAGACTTGATGCAAAGACCAGAATTTCCGAATCAATCTGATTTACATCTATATCTATCTCTATATCTAAATCTATATCTATATCTATATCTATATATACATTTATATCTATATCTATATCTATATCTATATCTATATCTATATCTATATCTATATCTATATCTATATCTATATCTATATCTATATCTATATCTATATCTGTATCTATATCTATATCTATATCTATATCTACATCTATATCTATATCTATATCTATATCTATATCTACATCTATATCTATATCTATATCTATATCTAT
>SZWC01025316.1:3176-22277 GCA_023375785.1 Penium margaritaceum
ACACACACACACACACACACACACACACACACACACTATACACACAGAAATCTGTTTCCTTTTCATAGTTGAACCATTAACTTTCTATGATTAGTTTATGTTTACAATGAATAGTCACATCTTTTTGTGAGCTTGTCATCATTTTATTAAGTTTTTCAACCTATTCTAAACAAGATGTTTTTGATGACCCTCAAGTGTCCTGACGACATGATTGATTTCCTTGTAAATGATCTTTGGTTGTTTGTGTAGCCAACCTATTGAAGGCGAATTGTGTGATGAGTATTGTTTAGTTGATGGTCGCCAGTGATATCAACTGTCAACTCTTCTTCCTTGCACTAGGTACCCCCCTTAGTGCAAGGTGAAGTATATGTGAGCAAGTGTGTTCAATGTATGTCAAAATGTGCAAAAATTTCACACTATGTGCTCGATTCCTCACATCACTCATTTGTGGTGATTTGGGATGTTTGCTTGTATGAAACATGTTACGTCAAACAGAAGTTTGATCAAAATTGTTTGTAACCCGAAAGGTAAAGCGTGTTTTTGTTGTTTCAATAGCAAAATCAGGAATGATAAGAATAAAGTGCAACCCTCGTCATAAAGGGATTTTGACGGTTACGACCTCGCACATTTCTGAAAACAAAACATGTGAAGAATATTTTTTTCCATTTCTTGCAAGACAAAAGTGGATCCAAACCACAAGAGGTCAAAGAACTTAAAGAGCTTTTCCTTTAGAAGAAAACGTATCACGTAAGGAAAAATGAAGTTGACCTTTTTGAATGAACACCTATTTTCAAAACCTTTTCAATACTTTTTTTTGCATATTTGTGTACGCCATCATGGTTGACACAACTGGCGAAATCATTTCACTACAGTTGTTACACAAACATTTGAAACTATACGTTAAGATACGTTATATGCCAAGTGTATTCTAGGTCTGAATTGCAAAATAATTGAAGATTCAATGTAATGTTTTCTCATGTTTATCCCTCCTGATATAGGTATCTTTCATTGACAAGAGAGATTCTTTTTTTTCTAAAGCTTCGCAAATGTTTCATACGAAAGCTACGATCTTGTCTTTTGTAGATCAAGACCTTCATTCAAAAGATACATCTTATGTGAAACATCGCATTATCAAGGTTCGAAACAAGTCAAAGTCGATCCTTGGTCACAAACAGAAACCAATTTCTTCCTTCTTTCAAGATTCTCTTGTTCAGTGCTTTGATTGTGCGATGGCGCGAACACACACCGAGTGCATGAAAAGTGCACTTCCCCACTCCGTTAGAGTGCACTTGTCACATGCACCACCCTTATACACTGGGGCAATTCTTTAGATCACCTTGCTAGGATTAAAGCAGCGGATCATGCAAGGTAGTTCAAGCTATGAAAAAAATGCTAATGACCAAGCATGTTCAGTTTTGTTGGCGTACAACTGGGCGTGAAGCATAAAGCTACATGAAGCAACCATCAAATTGTTTTTAACACAAGTATCGCACCAGCTGATGAATTGTATAGCAAAAGTAGGAAAGGTTTTCTACGTATTCATAGATACTTGGAAACATGTATGACAAAAATTACAAAACAATAGAAGGAAAAAGATTCAATGCAACACATCATTTTGTTTTCGCTTCATGAATAGCTTTTGGCCACACAAAAAATGGCTGAATATGTACATGAATACATTAATGCTACTTAAAAATGACACTGAAGGCTGACCTTAATTGTTTTGAGTAACATTATTAGAGTGTATAACTTTCTTTGTATTGTTTTACATCACATGAGTGCACTTAAAACAGCCCACTCTCATACAATGGATCTCCTCTTTGGAAAAACTAAATCTTCATGGGAGACAACAATGCATCATATGAATTTGTTTTAAAGAGTGTGTTGTCAAATAAATCTTGTTCATGAGAGAAATGATAATGTATAAGGTTCAATCTAGGTCCACTTGTAAATGGTGAAAGATTCATTAGCCACACATATTGAGAGAGTTATTTGGAAATGAATAGTCTAGTCATGTAGGACAAAAGTCACAGTATGGTTGAACACATGAGACAAATAAACACATTCACTTTGCTCTTAGTGCACTTTTGCATGGTCAGAAAGCCCACTAGCCACATACACTAGCCCCAAGGACTTTTCTCCTTCATTAAAAGGGAGTTACTTGGAAATAAAGGATAGAACACAAGGTGTACTAAGACACAAAAGAGAAACAAGGGCATCAAGTGCGTTCTTAGTGTACAGTTGTATGGTGACAAAGCGCATTAGCCACATACACTAGCCCCTTACACAAAGGTCCTGCCTAAGAATAGATTTTCTTCACCATGTAAGAAAAAACATGAGGTGTGCTAGGGAAAATGAGACTAATAATCACACAGAGTGTGCTCCTTATATAATTATGTATGGTGAACAAGCGCACATACACTTACCTTATGCATTGATTTCCTTCCTAAGAAGAACATTCTTCAGCCATAACTGAGAGTCTGATAACTAAAGAAGGGAGAGAAGGATGGATGTGAAGTGTAGTGGATGAAAGGAGTGATGGTGGCGCTGGAAGGAAAAGGGGAAGAGGAAGATGAAGGATAAGGCAGATCAGAAGACACATATCTTTTGATGTAAGAAAATCATCGAAGAAGCTAGGGAGAGGATTGGGAGGGGCTATGATGTTAGAGAAAACGAAGATTATGATGCTGATAGCAAGAATGAGGGATTTAATAGCATGAATGAGTTTTGGCATTAAGCTGAGGCAATTGTAATCATCACAAGGAAGAAGATAATGGTGATACGTTGGGAGGTGAGCATAATACGGAGGGACAAGAGATGAAAAGAGAAATGCAAAGAAGTGAAGAGAATGAAAGAATGTGAGAGAAAGAGAGATATGTATATATACAAGAGAGAGAGAGAGAGAGAGAGAGAGAGAGAGAGAGAGAGAGAGAGAGAGAGAGAGAGAGAGAGAGAGATAGAGAGAGAGAGAGAGGGCAAGAAAGAGAAGGAAGTAGATGGAGAGAGAGAGAGATGGAGAGAGAGAGAGAGGGAGAGATATATATATATATAGAGAGAGAGAGAGAGAGAGAGAGAGATAAACAGAGATAGAGAGAGAGAGAGAGAGGGAGATAGAGAGACAAAGAGAGGAAAACATGTAAGGAAAAAATATTTAAGAGTGATAAAAAGAGACGGGGCAATCTAGGGGGGATTTTACAAAAGTACATAAGGAGGAAGAAAGGGAGAGATGAGGAAATGAATGAGAAAAAAAGATAGAAGTTAAGCCTGTAGAAAAGGAGAAAATAATAAAAGAGGGGGAAGGAGGGTATGGGAAAAGGAAAGAGTGACACAAGAGATAGGGCTAAAAAAGGAGGGATTTTTTTTTCATCTGAGTGTATAGAAACTCAAAAAATGGGATGGAAGGAGGATTAGTGGGAAGCAATATAGATTTAAATGGGTGTATAGGTGTTTAGTCAATGAGGGAAAGAGGAAAAAACAAAGAAGGGATAATGGAAATGAGGGGGAGTTGCATTTTAAGCTATGGAGGGCAGGAAGGAAGACCACGTTTTTATTGAAACAAATGAGCAAATTTTAGGATGGTGATTTGGGAACAATGGATGAGAAGATGAAGGTATTGTTTGAGTGTGAGGGAATGATAGAGTGAGTTTGGGAGGGATGGAGGGAACCAAGGGTGGAAATAAAAATGGAGAGAATGGGAAAAGGTAGGTATTAAGGGAGGGGGGATGTGAAAAAAAGAAGTTTAAGTAAAGTAAGATTATTGGGTACAATGAAAAATGAGGATAACGAGCGAGGTATCATAATATGAAAGTCGGGATGTAGATAAGAGGAACATGGGAAACTCATTATGGGGCAAGAGAGAGAATAATGAGGACAAGGATGCAAAGAAAGGTATACGTAAGGTTTCGAACAAGTAGGGAGAGATGTCTTAATATCATAAGTAAGGGAGAGCCAAAGAAAGCGTAGAAGGGTCAAATGGAAAGCGGGAGGGATGTAAGTGAAGAGGGGAAATGGGACAGAAGAGAAAAGGTCTGATCAGAGGAAAGGAGGAATAGAAAGGGACAATACATGAAGAATAACTTAAAGGATGGTGGGGGGACAATGGATATGGAGGGTCGGGGAAAGAAGAAAGGAAGTAGAAGAGGGGAAGAGAGGGAGGGAAGGAGAAAGATTGTGCAATGGATATTGGAGGTACGGTAAGATGAAAAGGGTTGATGGTGGGAGGAAAAAAACGGTAAGGGGTAGGGGATGGGGGAGGGTGAGTGAGTGGAAGTGATACATGCAGCAAATACAAAATAACTCTAGTGAAGATTACCACATTGCACATCCCATACACATCATTCACACCATGTACATCATGCACACAAAAAACACCGTCATGTTACACAGTCGAAGCATTCAGCATTGTTTATGCATGGCACGCATGCCATGCCCCAAATGCAAGCCACTCTCATATACCACTTTTTACATGTCTTTCATGTCAAGAACATTATGAGTTACGTCCATGCCATGCATTCCGCATACGTCACGCATGACATGTGATGTGAGAGTGGGTGCTCTCTGGACATTAAGCTTTAGAGTGTGGAGAGCATAGTCCTAGCGGAAGGATAAACTTGGAGATTTCTAGAAGCCAGAGGTGGAAAATCATAGGTTTATTACATTCAACAGTGTATAAGGTATTAAAATTGTTTAGCTAGCTAGCTCATGCTTCAATCTACTACTTTCCTAGCTAGCTACAACAAGGTACTGGCACCTGTACTTGGTGGCATACTTGCACCTGAACGCAGTGCCCTACTTGCACCTGGTGCTTTGTGCGAGAAGTCCTCGGCCTTCGATCGTCGAGATCGACGATCATTCTTGTCTCTCGGCGAGCCGTCGTATTATTCTCGTATGGCTCTTTGAGGTGGATGCGGTTGCCCTGTTGTGCATGCCACCCGTGGTACTGTGGCTGTCCCACGGTCGCAATCAACAACTCCTTCCGCTGTTTCGCATGCTTTCTCTGAATTTTTCGTCAAAAGTGCCCCTCGGCAGGTAGTGTCGTTGTTACCCTACTCAAAAATAGGGTGAAAGCCACACTCGCATGGTGTGTTTGGAACACTGCTACAAAGTGATGAGCGAAACACGCCCCTGCTATGTGGAGCATGCCGTGCTCCATTGCCCATTCGCTCCTTCTTGCTCCCCATAGTCGCGGTCGAGCGGAGGCAAGCTCTACGGCAAGCCAAGTCTTTGGAAAAGAAAAAATGGCCAGCATGCCCCAAAAACATGGACGAGCTCTAAGAAAACCAGAAAAATGAGGGGTACCTCGTTTCATTCAACCCCCTGTCGCAGGCGTGAGGTCCCAGCGTATTTGAGGTACTCCAAAAAAATAGTGTTGGTACCCCAAACCCTGAAGTTGGCCTTGGGCTCCAAAGACTTGTGCTCCACCTGGTACCCATTCCAATTTGGCCGATTTCCCATTTGGCGATGTGCTAAAATCTTCTCTACCTCAAACTCCTCACATCCTTCAACCTGGGCAATAGGAGGTGGAGCTGTCTTGCGATGTTGGAAGAAGGTGTTGGGGTTGGGATAGGCACGAAGCAGGGAGATGTGGAACACTAGTTGGGTGATGTAGTGAACCGGCCGTTTGTAGGAAAAGAATGACCCCATCTCTAGAATGCGGAATTGCCCAGCCCATCACGGCTTCTGCTTGGGACTCCCAACTCCCATTAGCTACAGGTTAGAAGTGTTTAACACTATCAGATCTCTCATTTGGAACCCCTCCACAAAGCCATGTTTTTTTTCCTACCGCTTCTGCTACTTCTATGCCTTTAACAGCTTTTGTCGCACCACGTTCCAAGTGGTGGCAAACCCTTAAGGAATTTGCTACACAGCTGGAAGAGATGTTGTCATAGCAAGGGCGGCTGAGCTTAGTGTCTGGTGTGCACAGACCACTTAAAATGGTGACTTCGTTCTTGATGCTGACACTGCTAAGTTGTAGGTAAACACCGCCACTGATGGTTTGCCTCCCAACCTTCTTGGTCCGTAGAACCATGCTTTGCAGCTATTGCACAAAAGAAAAGTTTCTGAGCTCTGTCTTCCCATGGCTCTGTGGGTAGTCAACTCTACCCGCGTGCCATGCTTCTGCATGATATCACTCCAAAAACACAAAATGAAGCATGGATTGCGATCAAAGACTACTGACAGCAGCACTCCACAACTGAAGAGGACTTGAGCTGTCACAGTAGCTGTGATGCTCTCAGGACATGCGATGAAATGTGCAACCTTGGAAAACCGGTCCACCACCACCAACACCGTGGCTTGGTCCTTCACGCCTTGATGTATAGGCACACATTACAACTGCACGCGAACCTCTTACAATCAGTTTCCATTGAGGGCCACCAGTATTAGCATACCAAAGCTTTGAGCATCTTGTTGAAGCCGAAGTGATCCGAGTAATGGGTGTCATGCACCTCCTTTAGCAACAATTGTTGCAATGGCGCATAGTCAAACATTAGAATCCTTTGCTCTTTCCCCCTTCACCAATACGTTCCATCCCACGTGGCGTCTTTCAATGCATCACCCATGATCTCATTGTCAATGCCATACACGTGCTTGAATAGTCTATGCATGAGTGGGGATACCATTAGCTCTTAGATGGCATTGAGGCTCAAGTCTAACATCCTAGACAGAGGATCTGCCAAATTCATTTTCCCTGGCTTGTACTAGATCCCATAGTCAAAACTCCTTTCCAGGAACTCCATCCAACAAGTATGTCGGCGAATAAGGTTTGGCTGCATCTTGAGGTACTTCAAGGCGGAGTGATGTGTGACGACCAAGCACCTCTAGTGCTTGTACGCGTGGATCATCACCAGCATCTCCTTCCGATAGAATGCTTATTTCATCTCTGCCCCTCACAGCTTACACGACCCGTATGCAATCGGTTGTGGCCCCTTTCCATGATCCTGAATCAGCACTGTCCAAATGGCATAGTCGCTGGCGTTTATCGCCATGTCGTACTCTTTTGATGAATCTGGATGCAACAGGACTGGAGCGTCACACATTTCAGTCTTGAGCTCCCCGAAGCTCTTTTGATCATGTTTGCCCCATTCCCATAGGTGATCGTTCTGTTGCAGCTGAATCAACAACACACCCTTTTTTGTGTACCCCTAGATGAATTTTTGGTAGTTATTGACAAACCCTAGAAAGACCTCAATGTCACGTACGCACTTTGGTGTCAACCATTCCTTCACTGCTTCCACCTTCCACTTTGGGTCCATGCGGAGACCCTTGACGATCACAATGTGCCCAAGGAACTCCACCTCTAATTTACACTTGCAGAGCTTCGGAAACAGCTTCTCTTTCCAAAGTATGTCCAGCACTTGCCAAAGGTGTTGTTGATGCTCTTCCAGAGTTTAGAAGTAGATGAGGATGTTCTCAAGGAATACCTCTCGAACTGGTCCAAGTGAGGGTGGAAGATCCTATTCATGAAAGTCATGAATGTTCCAAGAGTTTTGGTCAACCCAAACGGCATCATGAGCTACTCAAAATGGCTGTACCGCGTCCAAAACACTCATTTCTCCACATTCTGCTATGCAATTCGGATCTGATGGTACTTCAAGCACAAGTCAATGTTGTTGAAGTACTGCACTCCCCTTAGCTGGTCAAATAGCTCCTCGACCCTTGGTAGTGGGTACATGTTTTTTATCGTTACGTTGTTTAGTGTGCGATAGTCCACGCACATCCGTAGCTCCCCGATTTTCTTCTCCATAAAGAGGAATGGTGCATTGAAGGGTGACATCGACGATTTGATGAACCCTTGGTCCGTGAGCTCCTCCAAGTGCTTCTTGAGCTCACCCAGATTGTTATTGCTCATGCGATAAGCAACTTGCACTATTGGAGTTGCTTCTAGAACCAAAACAATTTCATGGTCAATTTCGCGCTTCGGTGGGAAACCCTTTGGCAGCATAGAAGGAAACACGTCACCAGAGTTGTTTGACACTCTCTTGATGCCTTCAAACTATTGTGCTCTTGGTGTTTTCTACTACTCTCCCTCCTTTTCCTTTGCGTGTGATGTCTACACTTTCACCTCTTCAATTGCTACATTTTGCCGCATCCTCACAAGGTATACTTGATCACCCTTGCACTAACAGTGCTTCAACTGCATGTAACTCAAGTGCGGCACCTTGTCTGCCTTGAAGCCCTTCTCCTATGCCCACAACAACAAAACAACTTGCTCTCCATGTTTCTTCACTTTCACCTGGTCACGCACCCAATCTACAGCAGGGTTCCACTCATGCAGCCAATCATGCCCCAAAATGGCATCGTAACGCGGCAGTGTGCTCAGCACTCGCTACCACTGCCTAGAAATCTGTGATACCACATAGTGCCAATGTGCAATGAGTTTCTACCTTCAAGCCATCGTGGTTTTTGTCTGCCATCTTCGGCTCGCTCATGTTGTTGATCTCTTAGAGCAACGCCTAAAACGACTTGTGTACTCCTACACCGAGAGGATATTCTTGAGCTGCTTCAGCTTGTTGCGTGCGACCATGGAGGCATTTACGAGATCAAACCAATATCTTAGGACTTGCCCAAACTGCTCCCATGTCGTCTGCACGCAAGCTTAAGCTTGCCTCGCGCCTAGCATACCTACGTTCCTATCTCGAACTCGATTGGTTAACATGTTTAGCTACCTCCACCACTTTAATGCTACTCCGCATGGTAGTGTCACTGTTAATATCACACACATAGCATCATCCTCAAGAGGGTTACCTAGAGCCCCAAAGTAGCTATTCATCATGAACAACCAGGTCTGTATGCTCGCACCCTTGACAGAGAGATCGATCACTTGCAGAGCCTTTGGCTTTGGTCTTGGCAGACTCCTTGACCGGGCCGCACGAACCTGTTCAGCATCAGTCTCGTTTTTCAAGTTAACCATGTGCTAATTAAAGTGCTCATTCTCTAGCTTGAGGGCTCCCAGCAGCTTTACGATATGCTGTAGGGCCTTTCCCATGGCTCAAGATAGTCTATGGTTGTAGGAGAACCCCAGAAAGATTTTGCAGCAATCTGGCAGTAATCAAAACTCTCAGTAGCAATCTTGTACTCCGAGATGACAAATTGATGTCTTTTGAGTGCGTGGGAGTCACTTGTCATCTCTCGCGCACACACGATAGGCCATGTAGATAGTCTAGAAATAAAGATGAATTTCTAGTGGTTGAATCGTGCGTCAGCTTTCAAATCTGGTCCTATAATCCTCCTCTCAATTAGCCTCAACATTGTCCGGCGTACACTGTGCCTTTGCTCCTTGAACTTTGTAGAGCTCTAGCACCGCTTACGCCAAATGCCTGGCTCTAGCCTTGCTACCAGATGTGAGATTGGGTGTTCTTTAGAGATTAAGCTTTAGTGTATGGAGAGCACAGTCACGGCAGAAAGATATACTTGGAGATGCCTTGAAGCCGGAGCTAGAAAATCATAAGTTAAGTACAAGGCATTTGTACTATTTGGTTGGCTAGCCCAGACCTTAATCTACTACTTTCCTAGCTTTTTACAAGAAGCTACTTGCACTTGTACTCGGTACCCTACTTGCACCTAGTGCCTTGTGCAAGAAGTCCCTGGCTAGTGATCGTTGAGATCAACGGTCCTTTTTGCTTAGGGAGCTGCCGCACTTGTATTGTATGGCACTCGGCATTGGGTGCGGACACCCTCTTGTGCACACCACCGATGGTACTACGATCGTCCCATGGTCAAAGTCAACAAACAATCCTGTCGTTGACAGCACTCGCGGTCGAGGTTGTCTGTCGAAATTGCCCCTCGAAGGGTAGCGTCGTTGTTACACTACTCGCCGAGAGGGTGAAAGCTACCTCACGAGGCATGTTCGGAATGTTGGTTTGAAGTAACAAGCAAAACAGGTCCCTTACATGTGGAGCACACCGTGCTCCACCGCTTGCTTGCTCCTCCTCATTCCACAGTGTGGCGGTCGAGCAAAGGCGAGCTGGACTGCGACCACATTTTTTGGAAAACAGAAAATGGCCAGCATGCCCCAAATACTCGGACGAGCCCAGAGTATGCCACCAAATCAGGGGCACCTCGTTATATGTGCATTTTTCATGCCACATGTGTTGTTCATGACATGCATTGCACGCATACCAATTGTGTACATTCCACAAAAACAACTTGCCATTGACACAAAACATGCATTTCATTTTATGCATGCAACAATATTTGCACATGTATATGGGATAATTGCATGCCTTGAACATTTAATGGCCGATCAAATGAGGCTTGTTGTGCCATGCAAACAAGAAGGGGCACACTTACATGTTGACTATTTAAACGAAGGCAAACCAAACACTTCGGATAAAAATGCTTATGCACATGGATGTATGAAAACTCAACAAAGCCTTTAATCATTGGGTTTGTTTTGTAATTTTTGGAAACGTTTCAAGGAAGGGATGCCTATGGTAGGTATGCAAGACTAGGGCATGTAAGAACATAATACCATTTATGGGGAATAGAATTCGTGGTAGGAGGATATTGTTCTAGTCAAAATTGAATGATGGATTTGATGGAGAGAAATATAGAAAGGGACAAGATTAAGCACAAGTGAAAGTGTGTTTATAGTAAATGACCTTGATGCTATGTTAAAAGAGATGGTTTGAGGGAAACCTTTTATATCAATGAATAACATTTTTATTGGAAGACAATGCATTATTGATCTTTAAAGAAGATGTTTACCAAAAAAAAGACATTTTATCAATTCATGTTTCAGATGATGGCTTAAGTGCAGTTTTTAGGTATGTAACTGAAGGAAAAACATTTGATGAGCCGAAACCATTAGAGATTCTATGCTTCTTTATGATGACCTTTTCTAATTTAATAGGATGCGTCTTTGCAAAGTTTTTAAGGTTGCCCATCACTTGCTGTTGTTGAAGATGACATTGTGAGGCCCTTTGTTACATTGAAAGGTGGTTTCAAATAAGATTTGGTTTAAAATCCAAAAGGTCTCTTTACAAAGAATTTCCACCTTTCACAACTTGGCTCTACGTTAAAGTTTTTTAAAAGCCAAAAACTGTTTTTAGATATGTCCAAGTCATTTGGTTGATTTCATCTTAAGTGAGGGGTTCCTTGTCCTTGTCCACCTTGATGACCATTGGCCCTTCAGAAGCTAGTTCACAATAAAACCTTCATTAGCCATTCAACTGGTTTTTTGATTTCAATTTCCACTGCCCCTTGAGCTTGCACGAACCGTTCAGTTTCCGAGAGACCCTCAGTTGACCTACATGGTAATGTAATCATCCAGGTAGTTATCAAAATTCTATGAAACCCCATTAAGAATACAAAAACAAGATAACTCACATCAGATTATGCTTGCCTTGAGGAACTCATGTTTTGTTCGTGCCACATGTATCTTTGTTTTGCTCTCCAAGTGCTGCCTCCTGCATTTTAACTTTGTAAAGTAGGAACAATATGTTTGTTTTAGGAGATAACTATACGCTTCCACTACACTCTCTTTGTGGTTAATCTACATCTATTTTTCCTACATTGAGCACTTGGTATGTTATTCAACTAGAACAACTAAAAAATCTTTTTTTATACAAATCTAGACTTTAATCTTAGAAGAAGCATCCACTATGTGTTTCGGGATTTGTGTACACCATCATGTACTTGAAAATGTATACACCTGCCACATAAAGCATGTTTTTTGTGTTTAACTAATCGTTTCGTTTTTCTTTCACTCTTTGGGTTTTCATTTTTCCACTTATGGTATTATAGTAGGGTGAATACTTATGAATAACTAAGTTAACATGGTCAAAAACGAAACATGTTCCAAAAAAATATGCAAAGCAAATGATGTTTCTATTTATGGAGCTCAAAGCTCCAACAAACACACATGAAAAAGATTTTTTCATGGTTACATGTAAGTTGTAGAATGAAGCACGTACCATGAGTCTTTTCTGCTAAAAAAAAGAAGCAAACTTAAGTGTAACAATACAGTGGTGACTATGCCAAAGCAAAGGGCTTTGAAACTTCCAATCCACTCATTGCACCTCATCTTGTTCTAGATAAACCCATACTTGCCCATCATAGAGTGGCCCAACTTGCAGCACTTAATTGTTTTCACCTTTATAAAGAGTACACCCCCTTCCTGCAACTCCGTGCTTTTTAGGTACGAATAATGTGCCAACCATCTCAAACACCGAGTTAGAAGAACACAAACATGTGTGTGTTTTTCATAGGTTATTGCATGCATCATGTCTTGGAATCCAAGTAATTTCCTAAAAAAATTGCTACTACTTTGAAGAACATTTAGCAAGGTCTTCGCATGTAGAGGTTCACTGTAAAATCTTCCTATTAGGAAGATTTTGTTGTGTTGTAGAAGGTTCTCTTGTAGTATTGTTCGTGCTTATATGTCAATCAATTAACACACACCATGAATTCATCAATTCTCCTCAATCATCATCGTAAGTATATCAAATCCAAATAAATCAATGTAGTAGCAACGTCAAAATATACATCAACTAAGCAATAGATATTCCTTACAAGGTCATTATCATAGAATCACCTCTCTACAAATCCTTTTTATAACATACATCATGAAAGATATGATAAACCCATTCTTCCATACAATCAACATCTTCATAAGATAAAACATTATTTGCTCAATGATTCCTTTGGATCCAAGTGATGAAAAACTTTAAATGATGGCATGATCATTAACTAGGAAACATTTCTCATTTTAACTTCAAGATTTCATTCTAAGCGAGTGATAACACTATGCCTCCGAGTTATCTTCCTGGGGATGGATTGGGGGGAAAATGTTACTGTCAACATTTCCACTGTGTATTGCCAATTTATCTGAATTCCTATACCCATGGAAAAATACACTACGTAGATTTTATACATGTTTATGGATTTCAATATGCATAAATGACATCAATAAGAAATAAGTAGTGTGAAAATGTCCACAGTAAAACAATACTACAAGAGAACCTTCTACAACGCAACAAAATCCTCATGTCTTAATACATATTATAGGTGACGTGTTTACAATGTTTGTTGTCAGTGTTGAAGAGCTTTGGATGTGGCAAGAGATGCCCATTCTGTAAGGTAGAGAGGTTCATTTAGACGGAAAACGTAAGTGCATTTCCACATCATTTGATCCATCCTTTTTTCCCCACCTTTTGCTTTTCATATTTTTATTGATCATGATCAAGGCCATCCTTCCAAATCGTTTATCAAAACAAAGCTGGTAATTTTTCCCTCTTGTAAGGCAACCCATATTTCAAAGTAAGAACTTGTGGTATACATGGATATGTGGGAAACATCTTTTGAAGGTTTGGTTGATGACACAAAAAAGGTTTTTAGTAGTTGAAAGGGCACAAGGAGCATAGGGTTACTTGAGGTTGAAGATGTATTACAAATTGAAGGGTTACTAGCAAGTTGAAAGGTAACGAGTGACATGTAATGTCTCATTAGGATGGCTAAGAACCAAGGGACATGGAAAGGATTGAAATGAGAGGATTTAGCTTCAACAAGACGTTTCAAGTGGAATCTGCTACTTAAGGTAGTAGTTTGGAATCCCCAAAATCAATTAGGTATCACAAGATAGGTTAGAGGAAGAGGAAGTATATGATGGTGTTTTGTCAGTTGGAAGATTGTCATTTTGTTATGTTTGCTGGGAGTAGAAAGCATTGAGGAGGGAATGATTTTGTTTTAATGTAGTTGGAGATGATAAAGTGCAAGAAGATTTCTGAGACATAGTGAATGGATTCTACATTCGAAAAAGCATGCCATAGATGTGTCGGAGATATGTGAGTGTCTTTTAACACAAGAAAGTTCTTGTTTGAGAATGAAGGGGGGTTATAACTTCTATGAGACATGAAAGATTGATTGATTTTCAGAAGTATTGTGGCACAATGTTATGGTTGGAACTTAATTGAAATTATATTTAGCTTCATTTCCCCCCTTTTATCTTAACCTTACATTAAAACCAAAACGAGGGGATTCTAACAAGCCTTTTCTTACCTCTCACCAAAACGTTTAAGCACATGATGTTACTCTAGCAGTATTGTTTGAAATCATGAACTTTGGAAGATTCACACGAAGTATGACGTAGGTGTCTATCTTTGCGTAACGAGTCTTTTGAATTGTCACTCGAGTGACCGGTTGAAGCTTGGGTGACAAATTCTTTTTTCGTAAGCCTCGCAAGTAGTTCAGCTTGTTGATTTTTGGCTCCATTGGTGTAGTTTGGTGACTCAAAACCATTCATGGAATGAAGACATGCCACGATGGATCATGCAATTTCCCATGGTAAGTGGAACAAGAACTCGTCTAATTCTTGACTTATATTCTTTTCTTAACAATCTAAGTGAAAAGAGTTTTCTGAAATGCCCCAAGTGGTACATTCAATTCTTAGAATAATCTAGTTTTTTTTAAACTTTTCCAAGTCGCCTCTTTTATGCGAGTGTTGGTACTGGGAGGTTGGGAGTTTTCACTTACTCCAAATCCAAGGTCAATGGAGGTTCCCATTTTGATGGTAGTCCGCAATGGTTACTTCTGCAAATCTAAAAATGATGCAAATGGGCTCGTCACTAAAACTTTGTAATGCAATTGCTTGTATATGGCATCTTTAGAGAAATTCTCTTATATAAGAGTAATGCTATGCAAAGTTGCTTTATGTCCTTGAAGAATCTCTTTTATGGGTAAGCGTCCTATATGTTTATGGTTATACGTTGTGGGAATGTAGGAGACAATGTGCACGTGGTTATACCAA
The DNA here is from genome assembly GCA_023375785.1 of Penium margaritaceum. Taxonomy (NCBI): domain Eukaryota; kingdom Viridiplantae; phylum Streptophyta; class Zygnematophyceae; order Desmidiales; family Peniaceae; genus Penium; species Penium margaritaceum. The sequence goes on from SZWC01025316.1 coordinate 17,923, forward strand.
TGTAAGAGCATGAAATTCTTTCAAACGATTTTTACACACACATACACATCACAACAAAGGTGAGGTGGATGATAGTTATATTCTTAATGTGAGATCGTTAATGACTTGTTCACCTAAAAAATGAAGGATAAGTGTAGGTTGGAAGACCATGGATTGGCTCTAATGACCCTTCATACTCATGTGCCCAAAGATGATACATAACTGTGTTGTGTTGGTAAGGTTTTCTGTTAGATAATTATCGACGTATAGAGGCCTACATGGTTTTTTAGAAACTCGACCTCTTTTGCACGGCTATATTGGAAGGTGAACGTCTATGTGAATCAACTCGATTTTTGTGTGTTTGTATTTTGTAGACCAAGAGATTATTGCACCTTTGATTAGGCAGATGTATGCAGTTGTTGAGGATGTATTGCATAATTGTGCACCAAAGTGAATGTCAATGTAGAATAGGAGCTAGGAAAATGTGTTTGTTCCATACATTTGTTGGATGGTTCATGCTACATTGAAAACAAATGGCATGGCTCAATTTTGTGGTTGTTCATAAAGGATGATTCATGCTGTAAAAAACATTGGTTCAAACTATAAACTATAGGTTGGGTCGAGTAATCCTTCTTGCATACAGAAGGGACCTCATGTAAGAATTGTGCATTGTCTTGTGAAGAAAGCGTCTTTCACTTTGTTGTAGTATTCTTTGTCGAAGTGATAACTGTGTGTTGATGAATTTGTCACAAATCGTAAGGAATGGTTAATTTTCTCAAGGTATTTTTATCCTTTATGGCTGATGGTGCGTTGTTCATGATCTCGATGAATTTTTAATTCTAAGGTAGTAGCTCATGTCTAAAATTCATGTTGTTTTCATGTTCCATTGTTGTTGCTGTTGTTATGTTGAGGTTATTTATAGTGCGATAATGAGAACATATGCTATACAGACCTAGGAAGAAAAGGCTCGTGAGGACGTTGTATCATTATGAAAAAAAGTAGAGAATTTTTGTGGGATAAGGGAATGAAGCCCAGAAGTGTACCCCAGAAGGTAGCTATGTCAATTCTTGTTATTTGAAAGACCCATTTGATTCAATGTGTTTTTTTCTGGGATGAAATAGATTCCCAAGTGCCTTGGCGGATGAGGCATTACAATATACATCTGGTGTTGTCTTTGAGCTTTGTACCTGAGGACATGAATTGGACTAGTTGATTTTTTAAGATTCTAAGGAATTGTTTTTCTTGGTGAGGGCTACCAGTGTGTTGTTGATGAAGCAAAAATTGATTGTGTTATATTTTGAATGGATAGTGCATGTTGTGAGATGTTACATTGTGTTGTAGGAGTTCCCTGTATTCTTGTGGTTCACATTTTGATGTTTCTGGTTGGCTACTTGAACTTTCAAGAGAGGAGCCTCATGTCGCTCATTCTCATGATGAACTTCTTTGTTGATTATGAGGCAATTGCTGTAACCATTCATCGGAATATCTTCTTTTGTCCCTAGTTTTTTGTCATGCTTCCGATGTAGCTTTTTCTCAATGACTTATCAGTTCTATATGTTTGCAAGTAACCGTTACTTGTGTATAGATCTTAAAGTCCCTCTTTTATTTCCTCGAAATCATGTGAGTAAGATTCTTAGAGAAGAAAACTTTTTTCATTTTGATGTAGCAACACATTATGATTTTGTAAATGATCTTTGCTTTTTTTAATTTGATTTTTTGTATGGAGTTTTTCAGAATGAGACATGATTACGGTGTGGAATTTAATGTGTGACATGGTACTTTTTTTGTTAGAAATAAAATGGCAGATTGAATCTACCCCTCTTGCTACCACGAGTGGGACCTTATGTCTTCTTTAAAAATTTCAAAAACTATTGGTGGAATAGTTTTAGTAGATGAGAAATGGATTTTTCACTATGATTTCCATTTTCAATGATTTACCTTGATGTATTACAAGATAATGCCGTTGAGATAGTGTGCATATTAATACAAATACCTTGATGTGATTTTGTACTAATTTTAGCATATTAACTTTCATGGATTGAATTGATAAGAGCGTGTGTGTTTAGAGAATGAGAACATGATATAATTCCAGATTATTGCAATGCAACATGATTTATTTGTTTGTGGTTTTCGGATTATGCTAATTCATTTTTGGGTTCTGGTTCATAAACGAGGTTTGATTGTACTATGGTTTGAAAACGAATTGCATCTTTGTAAAGGTGGTAAGAACCTTCACAAGTAAAAGGTCATGTAGTAGCTCCTATTGAATATGATAAAAAATTTGAGGTTACATCTCGGGTACATGACCAGTTTTTGTAGTATTTGTAATTGAAATCCATACCTTGGAAAAATTTTACACCATGTTTAAACTTAAGTTGCTAAATTTTACATCGAATACAATGCTTCAAGTGATGATAAATTTTTGTGAACCTTGCTATCACATGTTTTTATATGATTTGGTACGTTTTTTGGTTTTTTCTTCGTTTATTCATGTGAAGCTAGTAGCTTATTTTAGTAATGATAAACATGAACATGGCTCTTCAATTTGTTCCTCATGAAAAAACAATGTTTTTGAAATATGCATTTGTTTATGTTTTTAAACTATATGTTTTAATTATATTTATTAGTTTTTGTATCTATGTTGGTGAATACATGATTTTTACGTCTACATGAACTTTTGTTGGCATTTAGAAAAGATTGTTTTCTTTTTGATTTTAAAGCATAAGTTTGATCTTGTTAAGTTTGTAGGTGTGTTTAAAAGGTTCTTCAAAAGTGATGAAATCTATTGTTTAACATGATGGATGAGCATGAGGATTTCTTTTTTTCACAACAATGTCAGCAATTTAGTTTTTGGCGTTTTTCAGCTTAAAAAACCTGAAGAGAAGGCACGGTACATTTCATGTACGTTTCAGAATGACTGATATTTGTCTGAATAGGAACAATTTGTTTTCAACATGGTTCTTTATGCCAGACGTTTTTGGATACACTTTCTCACATTTGAGACAGTTTTGGCGGATGTTGAGCTTGGCATTGGTTTAAACAATATTGATACTTCCTGGTATTTATTAGAGGTGAAAAGACAAAGATGATTGCTGTATCTTCGTTTTGCAAAAAATTGAGCCATCTGCTCCTCGAAATATGAAGGTAATGAATGTCATGCTTGTTAACATGTGGCCATGAACCGTTGTGTATCGAACATTTCGCGATTAAAGCCATCATGCCCACTGTCACTGTCGAAAACGTTTCGACACGTTTCCGTCACCACCGTCGACAATCCTTCCCCCTCCCCGAACGGATGCCTTTTTGTTGACCTCCCAATTCAATTGCTACTCGTCTGTTATCCTTGCGCGTATTGTGGGATCTGTAACTCGGAAAACGGTTGAGTTGACACGTGGTTTTTTCCGTGGACAATGCCGGAGATGCGGTTCAAATCTAAACGAGCCCCCTCCATCTTTTGGTCTGGTTGATTTNCGATTAAAGCCGGAATGCCCACTGTCACTGTCGAAAACGTTTCGACACGTTTCCGTCACCACCGTCGACAATCCTTCCCCCTCCCCGAACGGATGCCTTTTTGTTGACCTCCCAATTCAATTGCTACTCGTCTGTTATCCTTGCGCGTGTTGTGGGATCTGTAACTCGGAAAACGGTTCAGTGGACACGTGGTTTTTTCCGTGGACAATCCCGGAGATGCGGCTCAAATCTAAACTAGCCCCCTGCATCTTTTGGTCTGGTTGATTTCAAACTATAATCTGAAGACGAGTTTCTTGGATCCAGTGTCGTTGATATTCAAGTTTCTTTGGGCTCTTCTTTTGCAACATTCGCAAGTCGCCTCGAAAGATGCATTAGGCGCAGTCATATGTATTGCGCACGTTCGTTTTCGATATTCTTCGTGCATTGTTGCTCGGTTTGCTCAGAATGTTCGTTAGTCTTTACAGGTCCCAAATTTCCGACAACATTTACCACTAGCCTGTCCACCGTCAACCGTTTGTCGCCTCCCGTAACCCGCGGCTTGTTTTAGCTGCGGATATTTTAGACATGCCTTACCTCCTCTCTCTTTCCGTCCCCCAATCTTTACCCTACTGGGTCTCCTCCCCCTCCGTTCTCTTCCTTCCGCTTTTTGCCTTTCCCCCTTTCTGCCAGTCTCAATCACGTGTTCATCCCCTCCCTCCGAAATCAATCCCCCCCTTCCCTTGTAATGTCGATTCGCCCCGATTTACGTTCGACCAACGCAGAAAGAAGACTCTCCGCCGCAGTCTCACACGCGCGTCAAGGCAGCGGTCAAATGACCGCCGCGCACCGCGGTCATGGACTTGAAATGATTTTGGTGGCTTGCACTTCACCAAAACGAAAATCTCTATTGCCGCAGGACAAAAGTA
>SZWC01025317.1:6725-18774 GCA_023375785.1 Penium margaritaceum
GGGGATTTTTGTGAGCAATAGGTGCGGCATACGGCAGGTGCCGCCGGCGCGTCTTGACGTGCCGGCAGCTCCTGCCGCACACCCGCTGATTCACCCAACCGGCTGGTGGGGATGGGGCAGGAGATATGCCTGTGAGTTGATGTGCAGGACTTCCCGCGCGTCAATTCACGTGCGGGACCTCCTGCACATCAATTGACGTGCGGGAAGTCCTGCGCTCTGTGTTTGTGCCGTACCCTGATCCGTGACCTTTTAGGAATTATTGTGGTTTCCTTGTATTCGGTACACCCAAACAGCCTGGATACTGGACCCGGGTCCACTTGTAAGGACATTCAACTCTCAAACAGGAATTATGTGTCTCCACAAAAGTCTGAAAATGTATACAAGCCATGTTTCAGACACCAACAACGGACTCGGCATGGTCGATAAGTGGGGTGTTGTGAGTTGTGGGAGATTCTAAGCACTTTGTGTCTTGGTCGATCTTCGATCCTCCTTGGGACCCTTAGGAAGATCCATGTCGACCTTGCGTTCTCGATCTCGATCTCAATCCTACGAGGGAAACGTAGGGTGAACTGCATTTATGAGTCATGTTTCTGCTTCCACTCTGCATTCGTTGCCGTCTTGGGACAGGGAAAGGGAGGGGGGGGGGGTAAGGGAGGGTATGGGCAAAAATGGAGGACTTGCTTATGGCCTGTGTGACTGGGAAGGGCATTGTGAACATGAGAGGCCTCTATTGCTTACTGGACCAAGACCCCCGACCTCACCGCTGGAAGAAGGGGAATTATCACATCTTATCACTGCCATAGGTCTCCGTGAGTGTTCAGCACATAGGTGTGAATCAGACTCTGGAAACTCCACCTCAACCACAGCTATCATCTTCCTAGATTGTGAGGAACCAAGGAAGTTTGCGCAATGGGTCGCCATTGCGGGGATCTGGCAGCAGTGTCGGATGCTCCGTGACTTTGGCCTGTGGCGTTGGGTCTTGGACCTGTTGTTGGGTGCTGACTTGCCTGCACTGCCGCCTTGGCTGTGGCCCCTGGGCCCCCTTGCTTTGTCTGACCTTTGCCACACGGTTCCTTATGATGGAGAGGAGAGCCTCCTAGCTCCTTTATGGTGTTTCCTTTCTCTTTCATTTCTTCTACCCTATTTTGCTGTTGTTAGTGGCATTTCCCTGTTCTACCATGTGGTTGTGCTGGTCCGTGGTGGCATCTTTTCTTTCCCATTGATGAAAAATCCAACCTCAAAAAGCAGAAAGAATCAGGCGGCCGTGGCCCCTTGGCCCTGTTACGCTGTCTGACCTCTGCTACACTGTGCCATTGGACGGCGAGGAGAGTCTCCTCAGTCGTTGACGCTTCTTTTCTTGTTTTTCCTCTTCATCTTCTTGTGCCATGGGTGACGGCTTTTGCATGCTTTCATACCCCGTTGATGTGCCGGTCAGGGGCGGCATTTGCATGTTCCTTCTCATTAACCAAGATTTTCCTTACAAAAAAAAAAAAAAGAAGAAAAAAAAAGAAGAAAGAATCAGGTGTTCCCTTCATGGTTCAATCCTGCTCAAAATCCGCCCAGGCCACAGATTCGTTTCAAGTGATTGCACAGTGTGCTGCGATTGTGATCACAGGGCGAGAACAGCAGCAGTAGATGTGGAGGAGCTGGTCAGAAACGTGATCCCACATGTGGCCTCTGATGTACGGGCTGAGGAGCGTGACACAGTCTTCACACAGAACGTGTTGCTGCAGCTGGTGGCTCTCGCGCAGAATGACACAGCAGTGCTACAATTACAGGCAAGAAGATGCATACATTCATTTGCAGTCTTGTTAAGTCTTCATGCATTAACTAAGGGAGAAAAGATGCTGCCATGGACCGGCAAGGCCACTTGGCATAGAGAGTCAAAACTGTGACTCACGGCACAGTGGTAGAAGAAGGAACAACACATTCACATACAAAATTATGGAATTTTGTATCAGAGTGTTAGAAGATCCTTCTCTGTCTCGAGGGCTTCTGTGTGCCAGGGGTCTGAAAAGGCAAGAGGGCCGAGAGACCTGTATGGCGGGCAAGTTGGTCGGCATGCTGCACCAGATCCTGTCCCCCATTCCATGGACTGAAGTCATGGACGACTCCACACTGTTGCCAAGTCTCCGCAACGGACAACCGCTCGATGAAGAGGGTCACAGCTTGAGCTGACCGACCTGCCTCAACGGCCACAGTCTAGCTCTGACTTCTCTTCCAGCACACTGCTACCAGCTGCCAGATGGAGTGCCGGCAGCCAGGAACCAACCTATCAGAAGTCTCCAATGCCACCGTTTGCAGGATTCCACCCCAGCTAGAAAAAAAAAAAGAGCTGTCATGCACTTCAACAGCATCAAATGATTGTCCCTCAGCCCTCATCTAGTCTTCCTGAGGTTCCACTGTCGTAGCGTTGACCACTGCCACTGTCTCACTAGCCGAGGTGAGAACGACAAGGTCTAGAGGCAAAACTCCCCCACAAGGACCTCTTGTTGCTGTTGCCGGTGGATTCTACTTCCACCCTTAACAAGCACTGCCGACAAGTTCCTTCTAGATCATTGTGGATTGCAGGATTTTCTTTGAAAAATGGCCATAACATTGTGTGTCCTGTGACCTCAGGGAGAAGAGTGTCTGCCCCACGACTATTGAGAATGAGCGTTTGCCCCACAACTGTTGAGGAAGCCAGAAATGGGGTCTGGAGGCTGAGGTTCTCAGGCACCAGGCACAGACAATCTGTGGGATTCACATGAAGCTAGTGAGCTGCCCTCCGTGGCACCATTGCCCAACAAGTGCAAATCTGCTGCTCATAGGCCTCCGCGAACAGTGCTCTCCCAGCCTTTTCCACCTCCTATATCCTTAACGGCCATATAGAGGAGGAAGGGGTGCGCCCCATTGCAGCTGGGGAGGTCTGAATCCGCTTGGCTGGTCATCTTCTCCTTCTTCAGGAGAAGGCAAACCTGAAGAATGCTCTTCAGCCCCATCACTTTGCTGTGAGGGGTATCTGGATGGGCGGCGATGCTTGTCAGAGGGGTGCAGGCAATCCCTGTGGCCAGTCTGTCGTTCTGGCCGCTTTGACTGAATATTTGCAATGCGTTCAATGATGTACAGCATGCCACAAGCCGAGGTCGCAGAAAACATGACACTGCTACCGAATCCCAACAACAAAGAGCGGCTGCGCGAACAAGGACACCACCCGCGCTGACCACCCCGGCTGGTCGGCCTCGCTGCGCCTGCCCCGACCCCTCTCGAGGCACAACACCACCAAACGGCGGATGAAGCGTCAACAATCCGGGCCAAGACCGCCGAAGGTCTCCCAAGCCATCGTGCACAGCCAGTATCCCGGCTGCTGTGCAAGGGTGGCCCTGTAGTGCTTCTCCTTCATGACCTCCGCCGACGGAAGAGCCTACCCCTCCTCCTTCACCTTGTCCAACTAGGCGTCCACGGTGGTGACGTCCACCACCCACGTTGTGCCCTGGGCTGAGTCAAACACAAGGACATCCAGCCGTAGTCCCCTCGGCAACAATCCCTCCGGCTCAACCATCGCACGGAGGGAATGCTCTACGCAAATCTCTGCCAACTCGTCTCGGATGGTATGGTGGACGCCAATAATTGGCCCACACCCTACAGGATGCGTGACATGTGCCGGCAGGAGCCCATGACCGCCATGGATGGAGAGGTATCCCAGTGGAAAACCCAGCTAAAGCTGGGCGTGGAGGCTAAAGTCGGCCAAGGCCAAATAGGGACGATCACCAGGGCTCGCTGGGCTGGCTTGAAACCAGATAGCCGCCCTGCGTTACCCCACGGCACAACACCTCCGCACCATAGCCCGACACGCCTCCAGGAACAGCGCAGCCCCAACCATCTCCACCTCCCACTACTACAAACGTTGGTAATGGAAGGACGGGTTGAGCTGCTGGTACAACCCCCAACCAGCTCATTGGCAAAGGACCTTGAACGGGGGCAAACGTGCGACAATGGAAGCACGCAGGTGCTCCACAGCTTCCTCCCAAAGAGGACACAACGGCTCCATATCACGAGCCGCAGGAAGGTGAGGGCCAAAGAGGTCATGAAGACACTGGAGTGAGGCCGCAGAAGAGCACGCGTAGGTGAGGTGCACCCTCGGAGCCAGGAGAAAAAGGCCCATGCCCCCGGCGTCGAACAACAACTGTGCATGGAGCCACGCCAACCCCTGCAGAGCGCGAGCATGGGAATCCGGCGGGGCCTCCACCAACCTCGGGATGCGCATGAAAAGACACCACAGTGCGGAATCCAACTCCCGCAACTCCCGTAGCCAATTGGCGTTAGGGGGCAGAGCGCGCACAACAAAGTCTGTCCCGGGTACAAATGGTGGTGTCATCTTAGAAGGNGTCGCAAGAAACGCACCCAAGAGCCGAGACCCCTCGCACGCACATGCTCAAACACGCAGTTGCCCTCAATCTCCTTGGAAGGCGTTGCGAGTGTTGAGGCGGAGAAGCCAAAACGAGGGATGCGTGCCCAAGATGGCCGCATCCCTTGCAACAAGAGCTCCACCTCTTCTGACATGCCTACTCCAAACTGCAAGGGTTGTAACGCCTTTGTGATCTTCTCCTCAACGCGCAGCAGCAAGACGTGACCAGCCAGCCGGAAAAATGCCTCACCCACGACAATGGGTCGAACCCCGTCCTTCTTGGTTTCCCCCTTGAGCAAGGGAACCAGACGATTGTGTTCCAAGAACGTAGCAGCCTACTGTAGTAGCACCCCGGCAACGATGAGAGGAACCATAGCCCTGAAAGACTCTGGCCCACCTTGGGTGTCAAGGATGAGGTCAAGGAGCATGTCACAAGTCAGACCCCTGGGCCGGCCCCGGAGCTCCACATTGCCTCTCGCAAGGCCTCCACAACTAGATCCTTTGTGACCGCATCAAGGAGAAGGTCTTTCGGGGGTATGAAGGGAGCGATCCAAGGGGCCAACGGGGACGCCGACAGAGGATGACGCTCCTTGAGGGCCCGACGAGTGCTCTCTTTACTAGCAGCCGGAGGGCGCGCCGATAGCATCACCACCCCTCGGCCTCGAGCACCCTGGCAGACCATGCGAACAACACGCCGCCACTGCCCCTCTACTGCTACAAGTTGTTGTACCAACAACAGGCAGGTTGTAGGCCGCACGAAAGGGGAAGGGCAAGACACGACCCCGGTGGACTCCATCGCCACCTCCACAAGACATGCCCAGTCATCCTTCACAAACCTCCGACAGCGCTCAAGTATAATCTTGTGCTCAGGTCAATGGTGTAAAAAAGTGCCCCTGCCATGGATGTCGTTTGCCGTTTTCTTGGTTTGACCACCAGGAAGTGGTCGGATGTCTTATCTGATTGCAGATTTGGACTCCTTGAATTTTGCCATGCAATTTCGAGCTTTCAGTTGCTCGATTTGGTTGAGAATTTAGAAGGTTAGCCCCATCCGAAGTTCGGGTGGTAGGTGGGTGGAATCTGGGTTCCGTCATTGGTGACGGATCAATTCCACCACCAGTGATCCAAGTTAGACTTCAATATGCTCCAAAGGCACATGGGCCATGAACAGAAGGGATGTGGATGGTCTTCTGGACTAGGGCGAGCCTCCCCCCACGTTGGGATGACAGGAAGGGCGCTTCGACAGGCCACCGTCGAAGCGCCTCCCGTCACTCCCGTTCGTGGGTATGGTGGGCGGCTCGACTCCACCATGGCTTACTCTAACGGCCGTAGCAGGGAATCTACTACTCCATTTTGGGCGTGCTTGGATGCGTTGGAAAGCTTAGATCACAGGCTATAAGAATCTGATGTAATCTCACCATAATAACCAACCTTTGATGATTCCCAGCCTTTCTCAATTTCCGCAATCTGTGTTCTGCCTGAATTCTGCTCACTTGCTGTTGTGGCAACCCAAAGCACACACCTCCCTTGGAAGTCTCTTTGCACTGAGCAGCCCTGGACATTTAGGCAGTTCAAGGCATGCCAGGACAGCATTCCTGACAAAGGGTTATGGGCCCACAGCCCTGACCTGCCTACCAAGACGTTAACGGCTTCCGCAAACGCACGGGAGTGTCGCCCCGGGCGACTTCGCCGTTGCACGTTGAGACTGTCTATTGCAGAAGTTCAACATGGCGCAGAAGACAGAGTCCTCGCCCATCCAAAAGTACATGGGCGGCCGAGGTTTTGGGCTGTGGCGGTGGCATTTTGAGATCTACCGCGCGCAGAAGGGACTGCTGGAGCTCATGAAGGGAACGGAGGTTCAAGATGCGAGCGCAACTAACGAGGAGAAGACGGAGGGAGCTGATGCTTCTCTTGTCGGCGCTGCATGAATCTCAGCGGGGCTATATCCATGGCTACGAGCTGGCAGCCGACGCGTGGAAGAAGCTCTGCTCCATCCACCAATCAACATCCCTAGCCAACAAGATCTTCGCAATGAAGCGACTCTTGACGGTGGGAATCGAGGAGGGTGAGGACGTCATTTCTGCCATGCAACAGATCGAGTCTCTTGCCTCACAATGCAATGATGTAGGGTGGAAGATTGACACGAAGATGCAGGCAATGGCGCTCCTCATGGCTCTACCCGACAGTTGGGGTCCTCTCATCACCGTGCTGGGAGGTTGGGAGGAGGATAAACTCACCTACGGCGCAGTTGCCGAGTACATCCGCAACGAGGTGCACCGTCGGAGAGGTGGCGAGACCTCGTCATCCTCAACTGCCCTGGTCACCAAAACGCAGGGAGGCGGTAGCTGCGGCAAGCGAGGCGGCGGTAAGGGTGGCGGCAAGAAGGGCGTCAAGAAGGGTGCATGCCATAACTGTGGCAAGGAGGGCCATTGGGCCAAGGAGTGTCCGGAGGAGGCGCAGGCCGGCGGCAAAGGCGCCAAAGGCAAGAAGACGCTCCTCAACGGCACACAGAACCACGACCTGAAGGGCGCCAACCGGCGGTGCCTCGACTCAGGTGCGGAGGAGCATACCCAAGTCAAGAAGGTGGGGTTCATCAACTACACCAAGTCTGCCAAGTCCTTGGTGACCGCCAACGACAAGGTCGAACCTGCGGCTGGCCAAGGTGATGTGGACGTAGAGGTGGTGGTTGGTGGTAAAAAGGCGCAATGTGTGATTCAAAATGTGCAACATGTCCCCGGCCTGGCTGACATTTTGGGTGTGAGCCGCTTGACAGACAAGGGGTATGAAGTCCTCTTCCGCAGGAAAGGTGCAGTCGTGCGGATGGACGGCGGCGGCGAGGTCGTGCTAGAGGCAAAGCGCGAGGGAGGCCTCTACATCGTTGAGACCAAGGTCATCCCCTCGGCATCAAACGCAACAGACCCGCCAGCACGCGTCGTCAACCTCGCAAAAGGCGGGGGAGCAGACCTGCAGCTGTGGCATCGGTGGCTGGGGCACTCGTCGCCCGCAGTCGTGCAAGAGATGGCAAAGCTCAACATGGTTCGCGGTCTCAACATCACCGGTGCAGCTGACGCAGCAGCAGATTCCGCAGAGCACAAGTGCGAGCCTTGCATCGTGGGCAAGGCAAAGCGCAAGCCGTTTGAAGACGGACAACGGCGGGCCGAGAACCTGCTCGAGGTCGTGCACAGTGATGTGTGCGGACCGATCAAGACGCCGTCTGTTGGGGGCGCGCGTTACTTCGTCACCTTCATCGACGATTGCAGCAGAAAACTCTACGTCTACTTCATGAAGCGGAAGAGCGATGTGCTGGACCGGCTAAAGAAGTATGTCGCAGCGGTGGAGAGGCAGACTGGCCGCAAGGTTAGAGCTCTACGCAACGACAATGGCGGGGAGTATGTGGGCTACGGAGGGTGGCTGAAGGAGCAGGGCATTGAGTGGCAGCCGACCACTCCGTACACGCCTCAATCTAATGGCGTGGCGGAGCATATGAACCAGACGCTACTCACAATGGCGCGGACAATGCTCGTGGATGCAAAGTTGCCACGGAGCCTGTGGGCCGAGGCAGTGAGTACGGCGTGCTACATCACCAACCTCCAACAGCAGTGCTGAAGGGGAAGGGCGGCTGGAAGACGCTGCAGGAGGCTTGGAGCGGGCGCAAACCAAGCGTGGCGCACCTGAAGGCGTTCGGGTGCAAGGCGCACGCGTTGGTACAGGCCGCGCAAAGAAAAGACTCCAAACTGGACCCGCGTGCAAAGGCGTACGCGTTCGTCGGATACGAGAGTGCGCTCAAGGCGTACCGCCTCTTCGATCCACGGACGCAGGACGTCATCACCAGCCGCGACGTCATGTTTGATGAGTAGCAGAGCTACTGCAGCAGCAGCAACAACATTGACGCAGCCCACTCTCCAAAGCAGGGGGAATGGTTCCAACTCCTTGAGCGTGAGGAGGAGCCGGCGGCTGCAGAGGTCAATGACGGGTCTTTGGAGGATGACAGTGGAGGAGCGCAGCAGAGAAATGCAGCAGTTGCAGGTGTCGCTGGAGCGCAGGATGCAGCAGCCGATACGGGGGAGCCCGCGGCCGAGGACAACGTTGCAGCAGAGCAGCAGCACGACCAGCAGCCAGCGTCGCCAAGGTCGCCGCGTCGCAGTCGGAGGCAGAGGAATGCGGCGAAGCGGTATGACGCAAGCACGGGCCGCTGGGTCGGCATGGCGCGGTGCATGATGGCAGCCGCAAAGGAGCCGACAACCGTGCAAGGGGCGCTTGCACGGCCCGACGGGCAGCAGTGGGGCGAAGCAATAAAATCTGAACTTGCGTCCCTTGCTCAGAACGGCACTTGGGAGTTGGTTGATCGGCCTGAGGGGGCGAAGGTGATCAGCTCCAAGTGGGTGTTCAAGGTGAAGCTCACCAAGGACAGCAAGGTGGAGAAATACAAGGCGCGGCTAGTGGCGAAGGGGTACGCGTAGCGGAAAGGCGAACACTACGATGAGACGTTCGCGCCCGTCGCCAAGTTCACAAGCATCTGGACGATCCTCGCGGTAGCAACCGCAAAGGACATGGAGATCTACCAAATGGATGTCAAGACGGCATTCCTGAATGGCATCATCGACAAGGAGATCTACCTTGAGGTGCCAGAGGGGGTGGATGCGCCGGAGGGCAAGGTGTACAAGCTGCGGAAGGCCTTGTACGGGCTAAAACAGGCGCCCAGGTGCTGGTACCAACAGATGGACGGCTACATGGCGGAGCTCGGCTTCAAGCACTGTGAGTCAGACCACAGCGTGTATGTGCGGCGCAACAAGGGACTCCATCAGATTGTCGCACTCTACGTGGACGATCTGATCCTGTGCTCATCAGATCTGGCGGCTTTGCAGCAGCTCAAGGACCAGCTGAGCAGCAGATTTAAGATGACGGACATGGGGGATTTGGAGTACTACCTCGGGGTAAGCATTACGCGGAACCGGAGAGCGCGCACGCTTGAGTTGGGGCAGGCCAAGTACGTGGCCGAGGTACTGAAGCGGTGCGGCATGGAGGACTGCAAACCAGTGGGCAGTCCGTTCTCCACAAGTTGTGAGCTGAGTGCGGCGATAGCGCCGCAAACTAAAGAGGAGAAAGAGGACATGGCGTAGGTGCCCTACCAATCTGTGGTGGGCAGCCTCATGTATGCCATGGTGGCGACTCGGCCGGACTTGGCCTACGCGGTGGGCCAGGTGAGAAGGTATGTGCCCAACCCTGGGCCACTACACTGGCAGGCGGCGAAGCGCATCCTCCGGTACTTGCAGGCAACGCGGCATGCGCGCCTGAAGTACGACGGAAAGGGGAGGTTAGACCCCTTGCGGCTAGTCTGCTACACTGACGCGGACTACGCCGGCGATGTGGACAAGAGGAAGTCCACTTCTGGCTATGTGTTCTTCCTCGCAGGTGCACCGGTCTCGTGGTACAGCAGAAAGCAGGACTGCGTTGCCACCTCCACAGTGGAGGCGGAGTACGTCGCTGTGGCCGAGGCGGTCAAGGAAGCGGTGTGGCTCCGGAGATTGCTCGGGGAGCTGGGCGTGCCGCAGCAGGAGCCTACGGTGGTTCATGAAGACAACACCGGCTCCATCTCGCTGACCAACAACCCGACGCAGCTCAGGAGGACAAAGCACATCGACGTGCGCTACCACTACGCGCGTGACATGGTGGAGAAGGGACAGGTTGTGCTGCAACATTGCAGCACGAAGCACATGCTCGCGGATTGCTTGACCAAGGCGCAGCTCCAGGATCGGCATGTCATCAGCCTTGCAGGGCTTGGGTTGACAAGCTGTGAAGGGCTTGAAGGCGCAGACGCGGACAAGTGAGAGTGAGCATGAGGCATCCGGCATGGAAGGTGCACGGGGGAGATTGTTAAAAAGTGCCCCTGCCATGGATGCCGTTTGCCGTTTTCCTGGTTCGACCACCGGGGAGTGGTCGGATGTCTTATCTGATTGCAGATTTGGACTCCTTGAATTTTGCCATGCAGTTTCGAGCTTTCAGTTGCTCGATTTGGTTGAGAATTCAGAAGGTTAGCCCCATCCGAAGTTCGGGTGGTAGGTGGGTGGAATCTGGGTTCCGTCATTGGTGACGGATCAATTCCACCACCAGTGATCCAAGTTCGACTTCAATATGCTCCAAGGGCACATAGGCCATGAACAAAAGGGATGTGGATGGTCTTCTGCACTAGGGCGAGCCTCCCCCCACGTTGGGATGACAGGAAGGGCGCTTCGACAGGCCACCGTCGAAGCGCCTCCCGTCACTCCCTTTCGTGGGTATGGTGGGCGGCTCGACTCCACCATGGCTTACTCTAACGGCCGTAGCAGGGGCTCTACTGCTCCATTTTGGGCGTGCTTGGATGCGTTGGAAAGCTTCGATCATACTTTGTAAGAATCTGATGTAATCTCACCAAAATAACCAACCATTGACGATTCCCAGCCTTTCTCAGTTTCCGCAATCTGTATTCTGCCTGAATTCTACTCACTTGGTGTTGTGGCAACCCAAAGCACACACCTCCCTTGGAAGTCTCTTTGCACTAAGCAGCCCTGGACACTTAGGTAGTTCAGGGCACGCCAGGACAGCATTCCTGACAAATGGTGCCCCTCCCCACGCCCCAAATACAGCCCCTGATCTAGCTCTTCCGGCGTCACTGTCGGACATAGCAAGACCTCGAGGTGGAGGAGGAGAAACCATCATCGCTCAGGGCATTGGCGTCAAGGGAAAGACCCACCACTCAGGACAAGCAACGCTCAAAGATAGCCGCAACCTCTGTCGCGACTCCCCATACACGTGTCGCATAACCTCACATACCGAGATGAGAGAAGAGTGGGTGACACCCAGTTGGATGGCTACCACCCCACCAAGCCACTCCTGGTACATTTCCGTGAGACACTCCCAGGCTGTACAGATGAGGAGGTGATAGACTGGCTGGACCGCTCCCCCTCATAACAGGTCTGGCAACCTGTTACGAGTGTGTTTGGAGGGTCTCCTCCAAACCCCCTCGTAACAAGTCGGCAACGTCTAGCAAGGCCGCGCCCCCAAGTCTACGCACCTCCTCGAGGACACCCTCGACCAGAACTTGCCGGGGCACCGACAGAGCCAACCCTAGATTGGACAGTGGGTCAGCAATGGCGTTCTTCTTGCGAGGGACCCAATGGAACGAGGTCTGCTAGATGCCTCGCGTGGCCTCCAAAGCCGCGTCACAGCGCAGACGGAGGCGGTCCAGTTTGATGCTCTATCGGCTCTAGAGCTGGCTGATCACCAGTTGAGAATCCCCCACGAAGAGCACATATTGCAACCTGCAGTTTTTGCCAGGCCGATCCCAAAGCGCACCGCCGCATACTCCGCCTCATCGTTGGTAGTCGGGCTCGCAAGGTGCAGCCATGTGCAGCGCACAATGACGCCTTGGGGATAAAAGAGTACGGCCCTGGCCCTGCCCGCCTGAGGACCACGAGTGTCAACGGCGCCATCAAAGAACACCCAAGAGGGAGGAAGAGGCGGAGGAGGCGGAGGAGGTGGCGTAGAACGGGGAGGAGGTGAAGGACGCAAAGGAGGTGGGGGTGAAGGTGGAGGTGGGGGTGGAGGCGGAGGAGGGAGAGGTGGCAGAGGAGGGGGAGGTGGAGGAGGCGGAGGAGGAGGAGGAGGTGGAGGGGGCGGGGGGGGGGG
>SZWC01025318.1:10065-20351 GCA_023375785.1 Penium margaritaceum
CCCCCCCCCCCCTCCACCCCACCACCAATAACTACATCACTAACAATGGCATAGAAAAGCGGGTTTCCTTAGACAACCCATGTACTACGAACCACCTAGCTCCGCGTACACTCCCCTTGTACAATTTCCATCCCCACCTCCCCTCACCCTCCTCCCTTGCTCAACCACGATCAACCTCCATCAAAAACATCAATCAACCCAATGCACACAGGTGTGAAATTCCAAAGGTGTCCCTTACACCCAACCATGCACATCCACATACTCTCCCCACGTACACTCTCCTCCCTTCCACCAGACACATAGCCACCATCCACCAAATAACTCAAAGCCAACACACATTGTGTACATTTGTACACACAACCCACGTATTTATGAACACGTGTCCACTTACACTTCCCTTATACATCTTCCAACCCCAACTCCCCTTGCGCCCTTCCTCGCCCAATCACCACCGAACAATGTTAAACACATCACTCAGACCTGTATGAATACAAACAAGTTTCTACACACAGCCTATACACCAACCACACACCTCCACCCACAATCCTCTCATACACTTCATACCCCCCCACAACCCACCTCTCCCACCCTTCCAAACAACCACCAAGCAACCTCGACCCATTAATCACAGCAACATGCACATGTGTGAGTCTTTTAAGACAACCCACATAGCCAACCATACACCTCCACTCACAATCCTTACACACATTTTCCATGTATCTCCCCTCCATGTAACGGCAACCACCCACATCACCCAAGATAACATACACAAGTGTAAATGTTTACACACAATCCACACATCCAAACAAATACCTATGCTCACACTCCCCATATACACTTTCCATACATTCTCCACCCACCCAATGACCATTGTCTAAATTACTCAAAACAACATAGACAGGTGTACATATACCTCCACTCATTCTCTGTGAAATCCCGATAACTTCTTCAAGATGTCCAATGTGCACCTTCGTGGTGTGGTTGTTTACCAGGATGTCATCGAGATACATGACAAGGAAATCGTCAAGGTACGGGTACAAGATGTTTTTCATCTCATTCACGAGTGTTCTAGGGACATTTGTGAGTTGAAACAGCATGACCGTAACTCAAAGTGCCTATGTCCATCGCAAAGTGGTGTCTTCTCGACGTACTTATCAGATACGTGGATACGATTTGCTAATATATGAGCCCCGTGGAGTTGGTCAAAATGCTCTTCTACTCACGAGAGGGGGTAACGATTCTTGATTGTAACGTCGTTCAACGCACGGTAATCCATGCACATCTACATCTCTCTGGTTTTCTTCTTCAAGAAAAGTACACGTGTAGCACAAGGTGACATGGAGGGTTTGACGAAGCCTTGACAAAGCATATTCTCTAGATGCTTCTTGAGTCCGATCAGCCCATGATCGTTCATCTGATAGGTCCACTTCATCATTAGTCTACTATCCGGCTCCAGGTCTGCGTGACAGCCGATATTCCATGACGGGGGTTGCTCTCGGGCACTTTATCCGGGAAAACCCTCACAAAATCCTCAATGAACTATGTGAACTCCTCCGATGCTACTACGAGCCTCTCAAGTGTCGAGGTTGTTGGTGCCCCATCGACACCTATGACGTTTTCTGCTTCTCGTGCTTCCACGTGGACTAGCCACGCTGGAGCTTTGCGCTTGATGTATGCATTGGCCACGTCCAGAGATATTGGTTGGCGGTTTGTGGCTGTCGCAACATCCTCTGCAGCTTCCACCTTTACAGCTTCCCATAGTCGTTGTTGCGTCGTGGGTCACTCCACCATAGACATGTGTCACTTTCCGCCACTAATGCCGGTTTAGAATGGTCTGCTACTCTAGTCAACTTGCACATGTGCCGATATAGCGAATATTGCCTATGAACGATTTTGTGGTCGCTCATGGGACAAGTTCTCCAGACCGTTACATCGTACAGATCTTCGACTTGCAATCAAGGTTGTTTGCGGAGTCGAAGGATTTGCAGCCTTTTGTCAGTTAATCTTCCGTCGAACACCCTTAGTTCGGTCTACAAACCTCACTTTAAAACCACATCCTCCTGGGAAGAACCGTGAGAAGCTTTGTCTAGTATGATTGATGCCATCATGCAAATTTCACAACCCACGGTTGTATTCGTACTAGTATCGCCGGTTGGTCTTCGTTCCTATCGTAGCATTTTGCGATCTCAAGTGTTGTTGTCTAGGACGATGTGGGCCGCTCACATGGGCGATTGGCCGGCGGTGATTTCTCTGACCAAAAAGAATCATTGACATCCAATCTTGCCCTCTACTGTTTCCCGGTTCCTCGCCCGTTTTTTATGAAATTCCCCCTTTGTGGCTTATTATTACCGTTTTTGGCATTCGTGTGCTATATGACCCAGCTTTCCGCAAGTCCATCAAAGTCTTTGATCTCATTTATTGATGGCGTCGATCTCCATCGGAGACAAGGTTTCCAATGACTGTGACTTTCCTTCACCACAATCGGAATCGTGGCTTGGGGTTACCAGCCGTTGGATTCGTGCATCCGAGCATAGTAGTCAATGTCGTCGATGCGATCGGATATTGTGATCATTTACGGAAGGTCGTATTGGATACCGAACACCGTGATTGCTTGCATGATATCTCGCTTGAGGTTGCTGTTGTTGCATAAACACAATTCGTCGGGGACGAGGTCACAGTCGGTGATTATTTTGTGGAAACGTCGTGTGTACCCCACCATTGGACTACTTACGTATACGTTGGCGTATGTACTTTTCGTCCGACTTCCCGTCCAACATCCGAAAGTAAGCGAGTGTAGTGCGCATGAATTCTCTCTATGTTTTCGGTGGCGTGAGGGGGCCGTGCCACGTTGTATGGATCTGTTCAAGATGTAGCAGGCACGCGATCGCATAGGCCGTTGATCACGCTCCGTCGGTTTCTTGGGGCTGTTGGATAGCACTTACATTGGAATACTAACCCAAAGCCGTGCCATGCAAAAACAAGGATGCGAGGTCAATTTCCCCCCTGACATGGTTGACCCCATCAGCGGTGAAGTACACCTCTAAGCTGGTCAGCCAATTCGTGGCCGTCTATCCCTTCGATTTCGCGGAATCAAACGACCAAGTGAGTGCTGGTCGAAATTGGGTTTCACTCAAGAGCTGTAAACGTCTCTCGGTGAGCATTGTTTTTCTCGCATGAGAGTTTTGAAGCTCATCCATCGTAGCATTGAGTTGTTGGAGCAGATGGGTGTTGACGCTCTCGAGTCTCGACAACTCCTGGTACATGTCTTCATTGATTCTCGCTTGTTGGGTGGTGCCTTTCATCATGTCAGATGTCGTCCGGACGGGCATTGACGAATGCGGAGGCTCTGTCAAGCTCGAGGGGTTCATCACGAGGTTGGCCGTTGGGTTTGTCGGTGTTGTTCCATTCGGTGTGAAAGTTGACGCCGCCGTCCGGTTCACGTAGATAGCATCGTCGCTCACGTGCCGCTGATCCACCAATGCCGGAGTCCTCACCGGTCACTGCTGCTCTTAGTCGGGTGTGCTCGCTCCGTTCTCTATTGTTTTTGCGAAGTTCAAGAACTTGTGAACGGCAGAGATGCATCGAAACCTTGTGCGAGATTGTAGTGACGTTGTCACTGCGTTGTTTGTCCCCCCCCCCAACGCCGCTGCGCTCTGATTCCAAGTGTTCTGTCAAGTGGAACATAAGCGGTTCACCGGGACGAGGTGTGGGACAAAAGATGACAAGAGGATTTTAGACACATGGACAACGTGTAGCAGGGTGTAAATCTACTTGGATGACAAGTGTCGAGTGAGTCGAGCACACATATACAATGCCGAGAACGGAAACGAGGCACACGTTGGATCCTCGGTGCTCAAATTGAGGGACGCGTGCCATGTCGCACCGTAAGTGGCTGCGCCGACAAACCGGAGGGCTTCGAATGTAACGAGGTGCTTCTTCATTAATGTGTGGCGTCGTTAAGAAGTCACCAAAACAATATCGAAACATCGATATGGTTCACAGTATTTATTTCAACAGTTATGGAAGGTGGTCAAGTTGTCGGGAACTCGTGGAACGGAACATCGGAGGGGGGGAATTGGCCAAAATGGCCTCGGCCAAGCGGCACAACAAGTGCGGAAGTCAGCGCGCAATGAGCCATGAATGTAATGACAAGAATGGCTGCTCGCAGAGTAATGGGACTCTTGTAATTCATGGTCGTGACAACCGAGAGGTATTTTTTTAGATCCATTGTTTGTTTGACGTGGAGCTCTCGGGTTCCTTGACCCATGTTGCGTTTGCGCTCATAGCTTTGAGCTCTACTCTGGTAGTCTTCCGCCAATCACATGGTGCTTTGTTGCAATGTCACTTTTTGGGTTACGAAGTATCCCTACTGTTTTCCGTTCGACATCCACTTTACAAAATCTATTCTTTCCCCTGTTCTCCGTACCATCCTTTCCACCTTTGGGAGCTGGACCAAAATGCGAGACTCACCCCTCCAGTGAACAAGATGTGTGCTATATCCTATACAATCATTACAGGACAGAAGAATTGAGCGAAACAGAACCTAACATGCAGTGGCACATCCCACTTGGCGGATGTGTGACGATTGTAAGTCGCCGGCATTTTTTTTGTAGGTTGTCGCACAACACCCTAGGCATTCGCTAATGGCCCCGGCAGAGGTCGACTACAAGCAACGTGTGAGAAGATTCCAGGAAGCTTCCTAGCCTTTCTGCTTGCTAGCCTGACAGCACAGGTCTGGCTGGTTGACACACAGGTCATGCAAGGTACAGCAAGGGTAGGGAGAGACACGCGCACTTGTATCTCAAGCTTCAACTGAAGTAAATGCGGAGAGAGATAACAAATGACGTGTCCACAGCATGAATAGCCGCCGTGGCTCACGGCGGGTGGCGCACACGGCGGTGCCCGTCAAACCTGAACCGGCCCAAAACCACTGTTTTGGCCATAATTCCGCACACAAGCGTCCAAACGGAGCGCCGTCTGATCCTACGGATGCACAACGAAAAGACAGACACAACGACTGGTCACACGCCTACGTCCGGGAACAGCCAGAGAGTGTAAGAAAACAAACATGTAAATCAGCCTGGATGGGCTATCCACTGAGAAAATCCTGAAGACCTCCAAACGTAGTCCGTGGGCTGTGGGAGCCCTCTGGTACACTGGGTAGGCTGCCAGGCTGCCTCCAGCGGGTGGAGCATCACCTCAGGGAACTCTGTCTCCAGCTGGGTCCACCTCAAGGATCTGCACGAGCATGGACACGGCCGAGTGGTCACAACCAACTGTACAACTGTGTATGACTGACAACATCACAACACTCCCCCATGACCCGATGGTACGCATGTCCATACACGTGCAGAACGCGTGCCGGTGCAACACAGAGTGCTCAACAGGGACCCGGACAATCACCCACTCTCGGACAGGGGTCGCAATCCGACGGAACGAACAGCCCCGCAGAACTTCCAACGTGCCAGTGCCTTGGTCAGGAAGTCAGCGCGCTGCAAGTGTGTGCCCACCCAGACGATGGAGATCAACTGCCGCTCCACCAGATCGCGCACGAAATGATACTCGACAGCGATGTGCTTCGTGCGTGCGTGGAACACACTAGAGTTCTGAGCGATCGCGAGAGCACTCTGGTTGTCGCATCGAAGGATGATGGTACGCACGGACTGACCCAAGCACTGGAACAACCGTTGCAGCCACACCGCCTCAGCGGCGCCAGCGCCCAGAGCAACATACTAAACCTCTGAGGAGCTGCGAGCAATGCACCCCTGCTTGCCGCTGCGCCAAGACACAGCGGTGCCACCAAGGAGGAACACGTAACCCGTGCGGCTGCGTCCATCAGGACTCCATGCCCAGTCGTTGTCGGTGTAGCCATCTACCACAACCGAGCACTATCTCCGAAAGCAGAGACCTTGATACGGTGTGGAGACCACGTACCGGACGACTCGCAAAGCTGCGTGCAGAGCGCGAGCCCGAGGGGACTGACTGAACTATGCGAGTAGGTTGACAGCGAACGCAATGTCGGGACGCGTGGTCGTGGCCAAGTACATCAGTGAGCCAATGATGCGCAAGTACAGGGTCACGTCCACAGTCTCGCCCAGATCGGCTGGGTCTGTCACCTTCAGGGCGTCCTGCCCGTCGGGAGTGATGGGTGACGAGGCGGCGGGAACAGCGCCAAGGAGGTCAGCAAACCGCTCCCCCACAACCTGTGCATATCGTGCCTGATGGAGGAGGAGTGTCCGTCGACGACGATCACGCACAATCTCCATCCCGAGGAAAACAGCCGCTGGACCAAGGTCCTTCATCCTGTAGGCGGCCTGCAGGACCGCCTTGGCCTCCTTCACGGCCTCCAGTGAAGGAGACGCAATCAGGAGATCGTCCACATACACCAGAATGGCAGTGAGGTGCTCNCATGGTGAGCGACCACACCAAGCAGCGCGCGAGCTGTGGTCATGCGGCCAACAGGGGCAAAGGTGTCAGTGAAGTCGATCCCCTCAACCTGAGAGAATCCCTTGGCAGTCAAGCGGGCCTTATAGCGGTCCAGTGAGCCGTCAGGCTTCACCTTCTTGCGGAAGACCCACTTGGCCTGCACGACCTTCCGTCCCTCAGGACGGTCGACCAGCTCAAAGACTCCGTGCTCCCGGATGGCCCTGAGCTCGTCCTCACAGGCGGCCCGCCACTGCTCAGCATCCTCCCCTGAGAGAGCCTCCTTTAACGTGTCTGGATCAGGGACCGTCAAAGGGGAGCTTCGGGTGGCCAGGACACATGCCTCATGGGTCGGACGGACCGCAACTAGGTCAGCGGCAGCTGCCTGTGCAGCCTCGTGCTCGTCAGCGATCAGCTGGTGCCCAATGGGACAAGCTGGGTGCACCTCCGTGTAGGTGCCTTGGACACTTAGGCCGAGAGCCTTTGTGCCAGTGTCACCACTGTGCACGTTGCGCGTGCGTTGTCTGGGTGGCGCAACCGCAGTCGAAGGTGCTCATGAGGCCAGTGGGCGGAGACGCCCACCTGGTCCACGGGAGTAGCCCGAGTCTGAGCTGACCAACGGTTCTGGCACAGGGAGGGCAGGTGCTGTCTCTGGAGACGCTGCACGCGTGGGCGAGACAGGCGCGGCAGGCGCGGGCGAAACAGGCGCTGCAGGCACGGACGAGACGACGGCGGCAGGCGCGAGCAAGATAGTCGCGGCGGGTGCGGGTGAGGCAGGCGCCGCAGGCGAAGAGGCGGCAGGTGCAGCCCCGGCAGGCGAAGCAGGCGCTGCAGGTGCGGGCGAAGCAGGCGCTGTAGGTGCGGGCGAAGCAGGCGCTGCAGGTGCGGGCGAAGCAGGCGCTGCAGGTGCGGGCGAAGCAGGCGCTGCAGGTGCGGGCGAGGCAGTCGCGGCAGGCGCGGGCGAGGTAGTCGCGGTAGGCGCGGGTGAGGGAGGCGCGGTAGGCGCAGGCGAGACAGTCATGGCGGGCACAAGCGGGGCAGGCGTAGAGACTACAGGCCCGACAGCAATGATGGCCGGGTCAATGGTGGCCAGCGATGGTCCCACCCCGGAGGCACCCCGGACGGACTCACCCTGTGGGGTAGACTCCCCCATCCGAATGGAGGCCTCACAGGTGGGAACGTGAGACGCTGCCTGGGTGAGAATGGCAGACAGGTCGTGGTACGACAGTGCCTCAAAAAACAGCGCGTCACGCGACTCAACGATGCGGTGGCGACCCGCATCCCTGAAACGCCACTCTTTTGAGCACGAGGAGACACCGAGGAAGGCACACATCTGGCCGCGCGGAGAGACCTTGGACCCCTGCTAGTCCTCGGTGTACCAGACACAGGCCAAGGAACCCCAGACGCGAGCAAGCCTGAGGTTCGCACGGTGACCGAACCACAGCTCATACGGCGTGACGTGGTCCGGCAAGGGACCATGCGGGAGGCGATTCCAGACCCACGTCATGTAGGCGAAGCCCTCGAAGGCGAAGGACTCCGGGAGACCGCACTCAGCGCGCATGGCGCAAACAGCGTCGTCCATGGTGCGGTTCTAGCGCTCGGACACACCGTTCTGCTATGGCGTAGCAGGGGCCGAGAGCTAGTGACAGATACCAAGCTCGGCGAAGTGAGTGGTCAGCTCACCGAGATACTCACCGCCGCGGTCAGAGCGGAAGGTGTGGAGGGAGTGACGAGACTGACGCTCGGCCATCACGAGCCACAAGCGCACGGCTAGAGCGGCATCACTCTTGTGGCGGAGGCAGTAGACCCACCGCATGCGGGTGAAGTCATCCGTGAGTGTAAGAACATACCGACCACGGTCAGCGACAGACTCGACACGGAGAGGTCCGAGGAGGTCCGAGTGGACAAGCTCCAGGGGACGCTACGCGCGAGTGACGGAGGCAGGGTAGGTGCATCGATGCATCTTGCCCTGAGCGGAGAACAGACAGTCGGTCTTGGGCGGCTTCTCGAAGGAAGCCGCGTCAAGACCGAGAGCGGGCTGTGTACGAATGAGCCTGGACACAGTGTCCGTGCTCACATGACATAGGCGCCGATGTAACAGGCGCTGGTGGTCAGGAGACAACACCCCCGTGACAAAGACGCGGGCAGATGAGCAAGGGGAAGAGTCAGGAGCAGAGCAGCGCACGATGCGATACAGGTCATCCACAACAGAGGCACGCAACACAACCGTGGAAGTGTCAAGTGCAGTGATCGTGGCATCATCAATGGAGTGGTGAACAGAGAGACCCATCCTCGTGCAGGCACGGACAGAGAGCAGGCTGAGCTCGAGATCAGGCACAAAAAGCACGTCAGAAAGATACACGGGACNAGGGTAGGTGCATCGATGCATCTTGCCCTGAGCGCAGAACAGACAGTCGGTCTTGGGCGGCTTCTCGAAGGAAGCCGCGTCAAGACCGAGAGCGGGCTGTGTACGAATGAGCCTGGACACAGTGTCCGTGCTCACATGACATAGGCGCCGATGTAACAGGCGCTGGTGGTCAGGAGACAACACCCCCGTGACAAAGACGCGGGCAGATGAGCAAGGGGAAGAGTCAGGAGCAGAGCAGCGCACGATGCGATACAGGTCATCCACAACAGAGGCACGCAACACAACCGTGGAAGTGTCAAGTGCAGTGATCGTGGCATCATCAATGGAGTGGTGAACAGAGAGACCCATCCTCGTGCAGGCACGGACAGAGAGCAGGCTGAGCTCGAGATCAGGCACGAAAAGCACGTCAGAAAGATACACGGGACCAGACGGACCATCGAACCGTACGACCCCTGTCCCCTGAACAGGTAGTGACTGCCCAGAACCTGTCCGCACTGACCGAACAGACCCAACAGGACCAAGCACGACAAAGGCGGTACGGTCGCAGGTCAGGTGGTGAGTGGCCCCTGAGTCAATGATCCAGTGGCCACTCGCCTCACGACCTGTGGTGGTCACGGTACAACGAGCAACGGAGCACGCTGCCTCTGCTGAACGCTCAGCAAGTGTGGTAGGACAGCGGGACAATGCACGACGATGCGACTCATCCAACCACTCTGTGCTGTCAGACTCATCCTCACCAGGCGACGCAGTCCCCCCACAAGTACGACCACGTGCCACAAACACACATGGACAGTCAGTCTGTGGACCACTCGGCTATGACAGCACACTCGCACCTCCCTGTGAGCAAAGTGCCAGCAATCGACGTAGCTTCGCGATGGTCTGGTCCCTCGGGTCCGGCGTGGTACTCCCCCCGGATGGCGGAGGATCTGTTGCCGGTGCTGCCCCCGAGGTCGCTGCGGCACGGGCTGCTGCTCCAGTGCGGATCCGCTCCTCGTGGACTGCCTGAAGACCGCGGGTGATCTTCGCCCAGTCCAGCTCCTGCTGACACTCAGTGTAGCGATGAGGTCCGCCGCACTTGTGGTAGTGGACCGCCCGTCCGGTGCCACCGGAAGGCTGCAGCAGTCCCCTCTTCTTCTTCCCCTTCTTCCCCTTCATGGCTGCTGCAGTGGCTGTCGGAGTAGCAGGGGAGGAAGCAGGAGAGGCAGAGGTGGAGCTGGTGGGGGTGAAGGTGGACGACGGTGTGGAAGGCGTAGAGGACGTCGCTCCCACTGCTGCTGCGGCCATGGCGTCCTGCCGATGCGCGCGGGCTGCCTCGTCAGCTGTCGCGACCTTGATGAAGTAGCGCTGCGCCCAGGGCAAAAGCTGCAGGGTGTCGGACATGGACGCGAGGACATCTTGGTCGAGGCGAGAGAAGGTGTCAGTGAGCTCGGGGCGCACTCCCAGCATGATGGTGTCCAACGCCCAGAGCTGAGAGCCGCCTCCGGTGCCCAGACGA